>CM075854.1:15428367-15665867 GCA_037975125.1 Latrodectus hesperus
CAACAAGTTTTTGAATTTTTATTCAAAACGAACAGTTTTGTTCTCTAAAATTATTTTATCCAAGTTGGTTACATAACTGATATGAATTTTATATTGTAAATTTGTTATTTCATGTTATGTATTGTATTTTGATTCATTTAACAATACAGTTGGCAGAACTTCACTTCTTTGGTTTTTAAACAGCAATATTAATTTCCTAAGTAAATATTTATGTTTTCAAATAATTCTGTATAAGCTATGTGGGAAAACTTTCATTTGTCACACTGTTTTAAACATATACCAATAACTGAATGGAAAAATAACATATTTTAAATCTATTTACGTATAAATATCGATAATTATTTCCATTTCCATTAACTGGAGTTTAAACATTTTTAGACACATTGTAATCAGTGTTGCACTTAATTTGTGAATTTTTTCCTTCAAATTCCTATTTTAAATCGTCCCATTTGAATTACATTTTCCACATATATATATATATATATATATATATATATATATATATATATATATATATATATACTTCTTCTTGATTTAATCCTGCTTTGAAATCGTAGAAAATCATAGCGCGAAAATGTTCTCGTGTCAACTCCATTTTCTCTTCTGTTTAAAATTTATTCCACGCTAAATAAGTTGAAGTAAGTCAGTAAAAAATTGTCTTCTGTGTTAAAATACTTTGTACTTTAAAATTAAACCGTTATTTTTATTTTGTAAATTCTCGTCTGTGTGTATCTCAAAAATTTCAGAGTAACCCTCGTATTTTGAAACGCAAATAAGCAGTTTTGTAAGAAAGAAATAAAGAAGACTCTGAAATGTTATTAGAAGCTTTTAATGATTATAAAATTTTTCCGTTAACTCAACATTTCAAATATATTTTTACTCAATGAGTCTTTGAATTTTTTACTTTTAACTGTAAACGCAAAAGAGCATTGAAAGAATTAAAAAATCGTAGTTTTGTCTACTTTTTAATTAAAATGTGTCAGATAAGCTAAAATATAATTAGTTAAATGTTTTTAGCGTCTAAAAATTACAATACAATGTTTTTATAACCTATTAAAATCTATTTACATTCTTAAATAAATTTATTAATTTTATATTTAAACGTTAGTAAAATTAATATGTATATATATGTATAATATTAAAATGGTATATTACGATCTTATATGTGCAGTTCTTTAACATTCCAGTCAATGCGAATGAATATGCAAGAATCAGTCAGTAATTGAAATACAAATTATAAAATGTTCTTGAAACATAGTATATTGAATTTTTCTTCAATCTGATAAATGAATGTGTGATCCAGTTTCACAATTGCATTTTCAACTTGAATGTAAATCTTTAGTCAAGGATAAATTTGCAATTTTAAGTTTTAATAAGCGCTCCATTTTTACTATATTAATAAACTGCCATGGTTCAAAACGGTATTCTTTTATTTTATTATTTACTATTTAGAAAATCTTGATATTTTTTGTTAAAAGATATGGTTAATGTCACTTTTATTCTGAAAACTAAAAATTTCATAGGTTGCACTATTTGCGAACCTATTTAAAGGGTTAGTTGGGATTCAAGACAGTTTTTAGAATCAATTCGTCTCACTTTATTTGTATAGTTAGAAATATGAAATATAAAATAGATTCCTAAATGTATTTTTCATTCAAATTTAACAGAAAATCTACTCTTATATGATAAAAGTTAATGTGTACATTTTGTATTTTAAATAATTTCTTAGCTTTATCTCTCTTTCGCAAGAAATATAAACATTGATATAAAATTTAAAAGGAGGGTGAAACATTAGTCTAGCTTTAAAATTGTTTTTTTTTTAGTAATTATATAAGTTTGTATTATTTTTTCAAGAACAAATTTCTATGTTAAAATTCATTGCTTTATTTTTGTGTAAACAAAATTTACACTTTACACTGTGCTGTAATTTACTCTATTAACATTTGTGGCGTTTTTTAACGATAATGAGGTGACAATTCCCTTTGGGCGCGCACTTTTTCACCACGTGGAAAAATACCTGAAAAAAATTGGCTTTTAACCAAAATATAAACTTGTTTATTTTAAAAGTGACAAACTCAATGCTTGTCTAGTAATTCATGCCATCTGCCTAGCGGATAGAGTTGTCTCTGTTTTCTCGCAAAAAATCGAGGAACTCAATAAACTAACTTTTATGTTTCAAAATACTATTTTTACCACTATATCCATGCAAAATAAATTAAGTAGATTTCAGTTTTTTTTTGTTGTCGCTTTTCAACTACCTCATTTAATTTGGTGATTTAAACTCAACCTAAATATTTTTGCGTTCCCTTCTATTTTAAAGCAATAATGAGTCAGATTTCGTCTGGTGCTCGTGCTTTCTTTTCGCTGAATTTTTTCTGAAACTTTAAATTTTTATAACAATCAGCTTAAATATTTTGTTTGATATATATTAAATTATTTTAAATTGAAAATAAGTCTCTTAAATTGAATTAAGACTATTTCAGGTGTATTGGCAGTCAAATCAGATGTCTGTCGTTACACAGGAGTGCTTATATATATACAATCAAAATAAAGGGATGTTTGTCAGGATGCTCTATTACATAGGAATACCAACAACTTCCTGTTTTTCAAATTTTGACCGTTGACGTTATTTTACTTTGGCGCCCTTTAGTGAATACTGTAATCTAGTCTTTCGAAAGGTTTTTGGACATCTGCAGCATGGTACCTTTTGAAAGATATGTTATCTTTTGATAATGTATCGCATTCAAGGATTTCAATTGAGAAAGCCCAAAAACTCCTGTACGTCCTACCCTTGCCAGATACGTTTAATGGAGTAGAAATATTTCAGTGTTCAACATTAACTCTATCAAACTGGAACTTGCATTTTGGAAGAGAATGGTTTTATCCATTGAGTTACTTTGAGCCCTGTAACCTCGCTTGAAAATTTTATAATGTTAACAACTCTCACATTACCATATTTTAAATAGCACTTCATTGAAGTTGAGCAGAATTCTGTTGAATTCACTGATTATAAAAAAAATTGAGAATTTATACTTTAAAGAGGATATAATCTAGAAATAATAGTTTAATTCTAATTTTTTTATCTTGATTACTCGATTTAATCTAATATTTAGACCTCTTCCACCCTGGTATAACAGCTAAAGAATAGAAAAAGAATAATTTTTCTCTAAATGTAAAAGTGAAAGAAATTTCTATCTATTTCATTGAGATTTTACGAATAAAGCTTAATATCTTTTAAATAATTACATAATATATATGCATTATAAAGATTAGTGTTATCAATCTTTGAATTCCTTGGTTACACTTGTTTCTGGTGATAACTTGCAAAATAATCTTTGATTTTTTTTAAAATCTATATTTCAGAGGCAACGTGTAAAATATGGTAATAATTTTACTCTGAAACCAAATTTTTTTATTTTTGTTATATTTGCTCATTGAAACACAGGAATTGCTTAGTCACAATTTTTTTTCATATTAACAAAACCGCTATATTATAACTCCAGAAAAGTCTTGCTATTATGAATCATTCAATATCAATGACTCAAATAATTTTACGACTCTTACCTTTAATATAAAAAGATGAGTGTATGCATTAACAATAATATGCTATATATCTCAAGGGAATTATAATATTGAAAAGATTTTTTTAATAGTAAATCCTGAGATAGCACCGTTAACACTGAACTTTATTCCAAGATTTAAGTTTTGTAATCTTAGGTCTCTGCTTTTCAGATATTGTTAGTAGTGAATCAGAATTCACTTTTGAAATTGTATGTTTCGAATTTGTCCTTGTGTGCAAAAACTGACAGCAGAGCCACGAATCAATTTTGTTATCAAAGAAAATAGTAAATATCAAAGATAGCATGCTTGAAATATTTTTTATGGATGCCATTTAAGATGTCAAAAATGGCCTAGAAAGTCCATATAAATTGTTGAAGTTTAAATTAACAAGCGTTTCATATGCACTTCGGGAATAATTTACATCACTGTGCTATATTTAGGTATATTTATTTGTACATGTTTACGTAGATGAATTGAATACAATTTAAGTTTTGTCCATATATTTTTCAAATCCTTTTTTACAAAGGTTATAACTAGAAATTTATTTTATCTGACTTTTTCTTACATAAAACTATTTTGTTGCTTTAAGATCAGTTTTTATTTTCTGGGCGAAATATTCTCTAATCTTTTTGGAAAATAATCCATGAATTAATTACTATTGGAAATTTATTTGCAAATTGGGAACGAGTTGCAATTACAAGTAACGCCCAGAAAAACTCAAAAATACGGCAATCAAACCTTTTACCAGCTAACTGAAACAGTACATAGAATTCAGATAAAACTTATCTATGTTAACGTAGCTAATATGAAAACCAGATGCAGGAAATAACATGAAGAAAATGAGGTACATAAGTTAGACATAATCAACATGTGATCTGTAAATATGGGAATAGTTTCTCCTATTTGGTTGTTGGTGCATTAATAGACTCAGCTGCATTTAATCTCGGGAGAGATGGTCGTTATAGCTACCAGCGCTGACAACAGTTTTCCAATTATCCACTCTCCCTCTCTCATCTGCCAATCCCTCTAGAGATATTCTTTCACCTAACCCTAGATATTTGCGTCATATGAAATTGGTATTTATAGTTGCCCCTCTGCAGATCCGCAGTCGTTATCGATACTTAGAACAACAACATACCTAAAATTACTTTTATTGCCTACATTTTCAAAACTTCCGTCAAGATGAGTAACATATTTTGTTTTGTTATCTTGTTAAGGCCTTTATGCGTCGTTCTTTAACCTTCAATTTGGTACCTACTTTCACTTCTCTATAAAATATATGCGTGCCTATTTTGTATTTATCTCAGTTTCATGTAATAAAATATTTCTCAATTCATGAGAAAATGGTAGATTTAAATTTTTAATTTAAAAACTGCTTGTCATCTCTGTTTTTATAAGAACACAATTTGATCTCCTAATTTTAATACTAAACTATTTAAATTTAGAAAAATTAAATTGTGTTTTATATGAGGAAAAATAGAAATCTATATATCATTTCCAATTGCAACTGTGTGTAATTAAAGTAGTCGTAAGTAAATTTTAAAAATTGAGTTTTATCCTAGTTTTTATATTTTTACTAAATGTTTATACTTTTTGTGATAAAATTTTTTCCCTGAAATGTAAAAATCGAAATTTTGTATTGAACGCATTGCTTTACGATTTTTGAAAAATCACGAAGTGCATCAGTATACTCTTATTTTGCATTTAGTTTGTTTTTTATCAGTACGCGCTATTGTATTTGAATGCTCGAATTACATTGACATGAATCACATTTAAAAATGAAAAGTTACTTCCCCATCTAGGATTTGACTTATTACCTTTTTAACGATAGTGGTACATCGTGATTGTTCTGCATAAAAAATAAATAATAGAGTGCTAAAATGACAGCCATTCCAAAAAGCAAAATAACTTTGTTGCCTGAGTGATAGGGCGAAAAGTAAATTGCTTAATATTTTATTCCCGGAAAGAAAAATAAGCCTCGCGTTTTGGTATTCCAAGTTCATTTGAAATGATTGAACATTAGTTGGAATCTTTGTAATGGGTGTTTCGCAAATTGGCGTGACTATTTTGTTCACATTTCTTTTTTTAGGCAATATCCTTAAAGGAGTTACTTTTGATTCCTCCTAATTATCTAGCTTAAAAAAATTCTCGAACGTCTGGGGGAAAAATGAATTGGGCATGGAAAGCGTGTTAGAAGCTTTGACCTCAAGATTACGAATGTGTTGTCTGATATTTCCTTTTCTTCAAGGTTAATTCGTTTGCACTACGAGTCATTTGGAACTTCAGAAAAAATCTTTCCTGTGCACAAAACTGTGCTTCCTGTGTTTATGGAAAATCCTATTTATCTGTGATTACAAGAAAAAAAAAACTAGCCACAGAATAGCTTATAATAGTTTATTAACTGCATGAATGATAATAGTTTATTTCGTTAATTCTGTCTGTAGAATAGGTATACAAAAATCACTTTTTCCAATTATTTGTATTTGATTGATACTTTTTAATTGAATTATTTGTATATTTTTAATTGTTTTATTTTCATGCACAAAATAAATTTTCTATTCTTTCTATCAATCATTTATTTATTAATCTTATTTTCACAACACGTTTCATATTTTAATGTGTAAAGAAAGTTTCATTTTGCTTTTAAAACTGATTTTTAATTTTTTCCTTTTATGTATCCTATTACAAAAATATTGTCTTGAAAAAAAATATTACATTTTATCAAACTTTGCATGTTTTATAATTTGGAAAAACAAACCATATTGATAATAATATGACTTTCAATATTTTTTTTAATATTTATTCCATTTGCAATAAAAGAAAGGGATTATTTTTATGGTTTTTTTCCAATGAAATTAATTTTTTCTTGCTACAAGAAGGGATAGTCAAAACAATTTCTTTTATTATTATTAGCAGCCCACTAGTTATAATAATAGCTTCATTAACATAAAGAGAAATGCTAGTCATGTTTTATTTTGCACACCAGGTCTAATTTTGTCGAGTCCTACAATTTAACGACGATTTTGAATCAGTACAACTCCCGAAGTGAGAATTGAACTCTTAAACTGTTGAAATATATAAAGACTAGTGTTAGTAGTGCGGTTTGTTAAATACATAGAAAACAATCACAGAACATCTCTCGAATTAATAACTTCCGTCCATCTGCTCTGGTAAAGCTAAGTATTATCATAAAAATTAAAAAAAACCGTTATTTAAAAAATGTTATTTTTTCTACAATCAAAGTAACAATGTAGCTGTCATATAGCACTTTTTTGCTAATATATACCTATCCTTCGTAAAGTATTTTTTGTGTTAACTTTATATATCTTCATCCCAAAATTTCAAATCGATTAAATAGCTTTTTAATACTTTAAAGATGTGTATAATAAAATTAAAATTAAATCCGTGATATATAGAAAATCGGAATAAGACACTGAATAAAAAAACCAATCCAAATATTTTTTTTAAATTTGATATACATTTTGATATATATCCAAATATTTCTTTTAATATAGATATTTCGTTTAAATAATAGATAATTAGGTGGATAAGATTATACTATGTGATTAATAAATAATTTTTAGACTAAAAATTTGCCACAGAATTATGACAAGCTAATGTATGCTGAAAAATTGTATTACAGTTAAACATTCATTTCCAAATCAATTTTTCACTTAATGAAGTTCATCATATACATCAGAATATTAAATTTAAAAAAAATTTATTTTGTTGAATTAGTCATTATACGTGTTAATTAAAATTTATGTACTTTTTATTAAATAAAATCACATTTTGAATAACAAATATTACGCATTTTATAAATTTAAATTCAAATATTTGTGACATTTGAATAAAATTTATGTATTGCAGAATTATACGGCAGCGTGCTTGATCGGTTAGAAATTTGGGTTAATGTTAATATTATACATTCTTAGTGTAGATTTCAAACGTAATGTATGTGGCAATGGTCATTTGATTATTACTAAGGCTGGTATTTCATCTTGGTGTATCAAATTTGCATGTATTTGTATGAAATTCGAATTCCGAGCAAAATGATAACAAAAAAGGCTCGCAGTTGGTACATTTAGATCTATTAAACTAAGAATATTACTACATGTCCTTACCCTTTTCAACTGAAACATGCTTTAATAGAAATAAAAATACATTAAATATTATTTAACTGAAGTCCCGGAGACCTTTTTAAGGAAAAACAGAAAAATTGTAGTGAAAAACTCCTCAGAAAGTTTTTGGAGACACCATAGTATCCAAACAAAAAGATTTTTATGAAATGTTAAAAGAGCCTTATAAAAATATATTGTACACAGAAAAATGGCTTTGAATTCCTTATTTTTACTGAAAACAATCTGACAATGTAATCAAATTGAATATAATACAAAAATATTATATTTAAATTTTAATTTTTCTATTAGAAATTGTGTAAATGATATAGCATTTCAATTAACGTTGAACACGCCAATAAAACGAGAAACAAGCAGGTTTTTAATTACAAATTAAAGATTGTTTAAAAAAATAGGTCAACAGTTTAAATATTATTCAACACTCCATTTAATTTATTTGTTTTTACAAGTTTTTTAAAGGAATTAAACTCATGTAGGATTACGAAAGATTTGGAAGCAATTTCAGTAACGTTGGAATTCTCTAATGGTATAAAATGTTTTTATTCTTCATAAAATACTCAACTCTATTTTTAATTCGAAAAACAAACTTCCCACGCACAATAAATACTGAATGCTTATAACTTTTTCTTTGTAACTTGTGTTTATAGTTTTTTGAATGAAACTTTAAGGATAATAAAATATAGGAATGTGTTGAAATATTTAAATTTGAATAATTTTCTTCAGAATAAAGAAATTATTTCGAAAAAGGAATTAAGAATAAATATTGAATTGAATACTGCATTCATTTTAGTAAATAACTTTTTTAAAATGCACCTGTACTTGACATATATTGATTATTGTTTGAAATTCAATTTTTAAAAAGCCAAAACGTGACATTAAATTTACTTTTCGAAATTTAATATGCACTTCAGTTAAATTTTCGGTGATTAAAGTTTTCGAAACATTCGTTTATCATTTTTGTTTAAGTTTCCCACGCAGAGTTTGTTTTTATTAATTTGTACAGTTGTAGTAAATGGGTTATATATGTAATTTTTAGCAGTGTTAAAATGATTTTATGATTAAATTTGCAAATGTAAAAATAGAGTTGAATTTGTAATATCTGTTAAAACGTGCGCGGAAATTGTATATTTTTCCTTATATTGAAACTAACCCCTAATGTCAATTATTTTTTTAATTTAATTGCGTTTGCGTATTAGTCTGCCAGGAACTATTTTATCTTGGGTGTGTTAATCAATCCAACTGTATACTTAACTAGCAATATTCCTCCTTTAAAACACGTTCAAGTGACTGTCATCTATCTTATCAAACTTATGATTTTCGTCCTCGTGAACCATGGTCCTGACGAAGAAGTTTATACTTAATTTATATAATGTTACAATCGTATAACTAAAAAGAAATAAAATAAAGCGTCGTGCGAAACGAAAATGATAATTCACAAGTGCGTGTTGGAAGGTAAAATTACTTTTTTTTTGTCGCGTGTTTCTTTCTGCAGCAAGCAAAAGTAGAGAACATTTTTACTGACGAGGACGATGACTCCACACAAGGAACAAGAGGGTGCGCTGCTTTCTTTTGTTCCATTTTTCATGCAGAATATCCGACTCTTTCCCCACTTTTACATTCAAATTTCCGAAACCAAAGACAGCCAAAATCATAAAAGCTAATATGGAAATTAAAAACCAAGCAAAAACAAATATAGTGAGACCTGGCGTCTCGTACGCGAGAGCTACCTCCTCCACCCCCACTCAAGATAAAGAACAAACTCCTCTGTTGGGTACTCCAGAATTACCTGGAGATTTTTCAGAACTAATCTTTCTAATGAATGAAATTAAAGCCATTTTAAAGGAATTCCACACACACACGCACAATATTTTTTAAAAAGCTAATAAAAGAACTCAAAGAAATGAAGTCCCCTATGGATAAGCTATTTAAACTGACTCAATATTTTCAAGACATAGAATAATTCAATTTTACTTATGTAAATATTCCTAATTAAAATAATAATTTTCTATTACTATTACCTAATTAAATCATTTTATTTATTAAATTTTCTATCTCATTATTTTTTTTAAAATTATTACTTTAATTCAAAATTTCCAAACAACTTAAATTTTTAACTAAGCTCCTCCCACTCAAGTTTTCAACCAATAATATGCCAGTCAGTCACAGCTATAGCTCACCAGATCATTTCCAGCTCCAGATGAGGGTGAGGTCCTACGGACCTAGGAACCTCGTGAACTCCGGCGCAGCCAGCCGAAATTGTACTTTTACATTCAAGCCTTATTCAGGATTCGAACCCGAGTCCACTTGGTGTGAGCATAGACTTATAACCACCATAGAGGCTAGGCGGCAGGAAAAATGATAACATTCATTTTCAATGTGGTAATGTAAATATGACTTAAAAAGTTCTTTAAACAAAAACAAAAAAAAAAAATATTGAAACTCCCTCATTTGTAAAAAAATAAAAATAATCGTGCTTAAAACGTTTTGTTTGAAATTACTATGAAAGTTTTTGATATCATGCAGATATTAATGATACTTGTATAACACTGCATTTATCTTTCCACTGTGTGTAAAAATAAAATTTGTACGCGTGAACGTGATTTATATTTTAAAGAGATAATTATTAAGCCTTCTGTTTTAAGTAGATGCAATTATTTCTTAACTTACCACTAAACGTATTAGTTACTTAAAGTATTAAGAATTCTAAATTTGTTCTTTTATGAATGAATTTCCCTAAATATTTTTTTAATAAATAAAGCAATAATTTATCTGCAAATTAAAAATATTCAAAGAGTGAGTTAAATGAGTTTTGCCCATTTAAATACGTGCTAACTTACATTATACACTGTTCACGTAATACATGTGCGTAAACATCAGTACGATTACGATAAAAATCGATATAAAAGAAATCGGATTTTTAGGGAACTTGTTATAAGTAATAAACTAATATTTTGATAATAAATATCATTTGATAAACTTTTGTGGTTAAAATTTAAGTTTCAATTTATATATAGTGGTAACCACAATCTCTCAAATGATAAGGAGCGTTCTTTAAATAATTCATTGGAAAATGACGTGCTAAAGGTATAAAACTCGGTAACACATTTCACCCAAGTTTACTTAATATATTCAGTTATTCAGTCACGGGATTGTTATTGTATAAATTTCTGTGCAGTTCAAATCTTCAGCTTCCTTTTCGGGGGTTGTTCACATAATGAATTTACTATTTTGATGATACATTAATTGGAAAAACATTGATTTTAAATTATTTTATGAGAGGGCAAAGTAATACTTAAAATTATTCTTATAAAAAGTTTATTTTATTATTACTTCAAGCATTCTTGTGTATCGCTTAAACATTTCATTTCAATGTTATTTTTTCAAATAATTTAACTCGTATAGATGAAACATGTTTCGCTTAGTTAAATATTTTATTGTGTATAATTGTAAAGATTTTCTCCTCTTTTGTATTGATAATGGTCATTATATGTATTTGTGGGTTTGTAAGTAATACTTTTAATGTGTTATTTATTACTAGATTATACATCCAGCTATTTTAAATGTTTTATTTACTTTTTTCATTTTTCATTCGTGTGTGTGTGCTTTCTCTTGCAGTGATATTACTATTCTTATACAGCTTATAAACTTTCATGGCTTTTTCAAAAATAATTTTATGAATAAACAGGTTATTTTTTATTATTTTATGTATTTTTAAGAAATAAGTACGCAAATTACTTTTTCTTATTTTTCTCCCCTTACTTTTAATTTTTCTTGATGTCAAGCTCTCCATTCCAAGTCTCTGGTGAAGACATTTATATTGCTTCGCACTTTATATTGGAGAAAAATGTCCATTGATGCTGCGTAATTGCGCTATATATGTAATGATTTTATTCCAAATTTGAATGAATATCATAGCAAGCATTTATTTTCACTAAAACTCATTTGAATACATGTAGCTTCATGTTTTAATTTTAACAGTGATTACTATTGTTTGCAGAATTTCTTTTCTGGAAATTAATCAATTTTAAATAATATTTTAGTTCGGTATTGTTACTTTTTACCGTTGAAGGAATCATTTAACCTTAGACTTGGATTTGAAATAACTGAATTCGTGGCGTGCTGCGATCTTAAAATCGAAAAAATGTTTTCCGCCGTTATTTTGTCTTTTGCATATTCAACTACTCGCAGCTGATTTATTTGAACACCGCCCACTATGTCAATTGAAAGTGCGAAAGGTAGGAGAGGAAGTGGTTTGAGCTGATAACACTTTGTGCGCAAAGTTAGCGCTAAGATTGTTGACCTGAATGAGGAACAAGAAATAATTCTTTAAAGAAAATGCTGTTATATTAACTTGATGTAAAATAATTTTTTGTACTTGATAATATTCTGGTAGGGAAGTGCATTTCTTTTTGTTTATCTGTTGGCTATGTTACCATACCGAACCGTTAAGTTCGTTGTATATATATGAAGCTTATATTTATGTTTAGTGTATGACATATAAAATAAAGCTATGCCCTGTTTATTTAGAGTAAATATTTATAACGTACGAATGGGAACAAAAGCTCATAAAATGAATGACTTATGTTGATATTTCCTTTTTTTACTCTTATGTAAATGTCCGAATGTCTTTATTCAAAACATTTTCTCCTTAAACGAGTAAATACGTTTCTAATCTTGCTGTTATTAATATTATGTGTTATAGGTGTTAGATTTTAATTGCATATCAATAACTTAAATTGATTTAATATTTTTTAAATTCTGTTTCGTTTTATGAGGCTTAAAAATCGATAAAGCAAGTATTAAAATAAGTGAAACGCTCGTAAATGATAATGTTGATGAAACAACCATTTCTTACTGACAAGCTTTTTTCCTCAAGTAATATTTTTAATTGCAAATATTATTCACTTTTTTATTTATTATCTTCATTGAAGCATTCTTTATATATATATATATATATATATATATATATATATATATATATATATATATATATATATATATATATATATAATATTTCAAATAAACAAATTTATTTCAAGATTTTTTATTTAATTTTTATTTATTATTAATGATGGATTTCTTAAAGGGATTTAATTTATGCCCATGCCTCAGCATTTCTTTGCTAATTAAAATAAATTTTTATGTATGTATTCCTTAGTTTATTACTCCAGTGAATTGTAATTACTTTTGTATTTTGTAAATTAAGCGTTTCCCTGATTCCCAGATTTTCTTGACTTGATTTATGTTGTAAAAATCTTGAAGTTACAGTTATTAAATATGTGATCCAATCGCTGATTTCTGGCCAAACTAGTAATTGAATGATAAGCCTTTATTATTCAGTTCTGTTCGTGCCTTTAACTTCCATCTCATGTATGCCAAACTGAATGGTTAAGGCTCTAACTTTTGGTTCAACAGTTCGTAGATTCGAATCTCATATCTGCAGCGAAAATTTCTTGTGATTCGGAATCTTAAAACTGTAAATCCCAACCCCTAATCCTTGTGTGCAAAAAAGACCGTAGCGTGACAAACAGAGCAACAAAACAAAGTAAAACGTTTGTTCTTTAAAGTCTTAACAAATTTCAAATATTATAAAGATAAATATTGAATATTTAAAGGGTATGCAGGCTAGAGAACTTGCCGTTTTGTTATCCCTCTTAAATAATACATGCTCTCTCCATATATATATATATATATATATATATATATATATATATATATATATATAGTGTGTGTGTGTGTGTGTGTGTGTGTGTATAAATCATCTGGAACTGAACTTCTGATAAGAATATTTCTTCGATTTGGATTGAACTATAACGAGATGCAAATAATTTTCTAATTGTGTAAAAGAAGTTTGAGTTGTTAAAGTCGACAGTTTAATGGCGTTCTGGCCTGTTCAGTATTTCGTCAGTTTGATTCCCACCTAGCGCATGTAGTAGTTTTGAGACCACATTAAGCCGTAAGCTTTGATTAGCCTTCGTGTGCAAAATGTGACTGGAGAACAAGCCAATTTTATGAATATTTCAACCATTTTCTTCTATGCTGTGAACCAACATTTTAGGGATCTGGGGAAGATCGAAGTTTTTCTTGTTTCCATTATATAAAACAACACATATACCAACACAATACCCGTACCCATACTTACATTGCTTTGAGAAATTCGCTTCATACCGAATATTGAAGTGTAACTAACCCGTGTATGATTTTGAGAACTTTGGCTGTTGCACAGTGAAAGAATGATAAGTAAAAGTTAAATGAAACAGTGCCGTCTACACATTCGCGTGATTTTATGATTTTACACATACACGAGTAAGATTGGTTTAATCGAGGATTTCGATGCACCAGAAACAGCTGAGAAATTTCAGATTGTGAACTGCCTCAAATAAGGCGTTAAAATATATCAGACTTGTTTTTCTCTTGAAAGGAAACGAAGATGAGTTTGATTGGAAGATAGATTGGCTAAAATAAGAAGTTCAAATAAAGAGGAAATTCGGGAGATTATAAGATACAAGAGAATCAGTCGTCGGTATCTTAAGACAATACACAGCTTTGTCATGAAAATCTCTTGTGAATAATCGTTCGCCAAATTATGCAAGAGAAGCATGATAGATTTCAGGAGAAAGTCAATTGAACCTTTAAAAAATGATCAAAATTCAGGGCCTTGCCTCTAATAAAAACAAGTTTAGCCAACGAAATATTAAAACTTGATTTGTGGGAAAATTCTTAATTTGAAACAGTGATAAAGATAGTTGAATTCACAGTATTACCTTTAAGTACATGCACATTAAAAGATATTTAGTGGTTGAATTGTGAATGACTTCCTTTATTATTATGAAAGTGGTAATATTTTAATCTTATCCTACTTTAAGAGATAATGTTTCAGGATTACAGTGATATTAAATTTATTGAAAAGGCATGCTTGAAATTACAATACTTTTTAGAACACTGATATATGATAAAATGAAAGAAATATATCTTAATTTGATTTCAGATAAGGATAAAAGCAAACAATGAGGAGAAAGTTTTACCGGGACTAGAAAACAACACGCGATAAAATTAAAAACCGACAAATTCTTTTTTTGAAAGAGTAATTTCATAATATGATGTGAAAATACTGTAATATCCTAATTATATCTGAATTCATTTACTTCTAACATAGTATTTTTATATTGTAAATGGATTTCATAATAACCATTCTCTTGCTTTGTATAATCTACTGTGTTATGAGATTAGGTGAATCTCACGGTTAACTTGTGTTACAAATTTTAGTATCTTTTGATTGGTGAATACCGTAACGCATCTATTGTGGCACATGATATGAGTATATTTCTTTTCAAATTCTCAAAATAATAGTATTCTGGAATCTGGATATTTCCGGAGCTTGGGAATAATCATAAAAGGAAAAGCTCCGTTACCCGCCGGAGAAGAGGTGGATTACTCTGGTGGAAGAAGCTAGATAACTCTCTGAACTGCATGGATTTGGCAGGTTGCCTATGTCCTTTGTAAAGTATGACGCGAGGCATTGATAAGCAAGGTCCAATCTTATTTTCTTTGTACGCCCCCTCGTGGGCACATCAATTTAGAATTCGTCTGTCTATTGGAACACGAGAGAAAGCTTTGGGCTTAGTTCTTTTTATTCTCTTTTTCCTTCTTATTCTTTTTTTCTCCTCCCCTCACCTCTGTACCCAACCATCACATGCAGATAAAAACCACGAGGCCTTTCTTTTACGGGTCGCTAAGCCGGTTCTTTTCTTTTTTAGTTATTCCTCTCATCTTCCCTTGTGACCGATTAGCTTTATTTTTCTCGTTGGTGCAAGGGCTCTCTTTGTTCAGCTTTGATTGCCACTAGCTATATATGAATGTCTTCTATTATGGGTTGCGGATATGAAACTTTGACGTTTCATCCACCGTCTTTTTTTAAAACTTTTTCTTGGTTTCTGTAGCTCTCTTTTTTAATAAAACAAAGTGATAAGTTTGTTGACTTTTCATATCCGTGCTCTAAGGTTTTTTGCTCGTAATTAGTAATCTTTGCTTGCTTTTTAATACTGCGAATGGCAATGCTTCTTCACACGTGATTGAATTTCTTTTTTTAAACAATCAAAATTAATTCATTTGTAATTATCATTTATCTGTTTTTATACTGATTATTTTCTTTGCTCTGTCTTTCTGGAACAAAGCATTTATGAAATCATACTTTACCAGTTCATCTAATCACCAGTTATTTTTTATATTTTGCAGCATGTCGTATTTCATAAATAGTATCTGTTTAATCTGTAGCCTATGTCACCAAAGATTATCAAGAAAAATCCAGCTTATGTATGCTGCAGCTGCTCTACCGTGACATCATAAATGCGTCGGATGCTTCGCTGCTTTCTGTTATTGGTTAAATCTGTAATCTCTATTAAAAATATTGCAGTTGGTATTATAGCAACTATTTGTTAGCTTTAGAAGATTTAATCTCTATTTAAAAAAAAATAGTTTTTGATATTTAGGACATCGATGATGTTTTGAGCTCTATTTTTCTTATTTTCTATTTTTTAAGTATTCCTTCTTTTAAAATATAAGATGGCATATGTCACTGTGATTTCTAGAAAACTCTTTTCCTTTCGGATTTAGAACTTACATTTTGTAATTTTGAACTTACAGCTAATTTCCCGAAAATATTTTTTCTCTTTTAACTAGACACCACGATAACAGACCATGGCAATGAACATGTGCAATAATCAATATCATCTTTAAATGCCAATGGCTAATCGAAAGTTTCACTCTTTGAACAAATGACATCTCTCTGAACATCTAGCCAAGTATCTTATTCATTTCTACTTTTCCCTCTCCTTGATTAAACATAAGCTAAAGCTATCAAAGTTTTTGTTTAAATTATATTAATATAAAACTTGGAGAATATCATGATGAGA
The DNA here is from genome assembly GCA_037975125.1 of Latrodectus hesperus. Lineage (NCBI taxonomy): Eukaryota > Metazoa > Arthropoda > Arachnida > Araneae > Theridiidae > Latrodectus > Latrodectus hesperus. Next base: position 15,444,980 of record CM075854.1, read on the forward strand.
ACGCGATCAAAATGTAAAATTATTCACAAACTATGTAGACAAGTAATTATATATAAAAAAACGTGCGCGTATTGATTAATATCCGTTTTGCGTACCATTTTAATCTTTTAAAAGACAATTATCTCAATATGAGTCAAATTACTACTGTTCCTTGCTTTTTCCCTAAAGCAATTTTTACAACATTATAACATTTCCTAAATGAGAGATTCCACTTGGGTTTATTCACTATCGTGCATCATAATAAATTAATAAATGGAAAGAGAAAATGATATGTAAACACACTTTAAGCACATGAAACATACTTCTTTTGAAAGTAAAATACAGTATTAAATTTCCATCTTAAGTTAATCTGTTCCAGTATTTATTTTAATTTATAGTGGTAGGTGAAGTTTTCGAAACCTTCTTAGAAATGTTAGCAATTTCTACGTTAAAAAATTTTCAGCTATTTATTATTAAACTCAATTGGTAGTTTTTACTACCAAGTATCACAATGACTTACTTCCCCCAATTAAATATTTAATATGATTACTTTTCATTCTTTCCTCTCTTTTAACTGAATGAAAAGAAGTTTATTTCTTATAGTTGTGTGTATGTGTGTGTGTGTGAGAGAGAGAGAGAGAGAGAGAATTAATGTTATAATATTTTTACTTTTTCTTTTAAAAAATAATTTGTGCAAAATGTTCTATTTTTTTCCTTCTACTTGAATTATTGATTTCGTTATGAATTTGATAACTAAATTATAAGAAAGTTGAGCTTATTTCGGTTGATCATGATTTTAAGGATGTGTAAATATTTTCATAGTGCAGTTAATACATAACTTATGGTATAATGATGGTAATATTAAAAATAACACTTATGTAACATTAAAATTAACACTTATGGTAATATTAGAAGTCCAACAGCACTTATGATAATCAAATTGATAATAATCAATGAATAATTAAAATAACTTACGATGTTGGTGTTATTTCCTGTAGTTAAAATTTTAAACTCTTCGCAATTATAAAATGTATACCGATTTTGTATAATAATAAAATATTTCGGATGACAAAACAATTCCCTGAAATATTTTGTCGATAGTAACTTCAAACACAGGAAATAAAGCAAAGTTTAACAGGAAATGTGTATTTATTCCATATTTCAGTCTGTCAGCTTCCATACTCGGTTATTGGACTATCCTGTTGTCAGCGGCGGCTCGGTTGTGTTCACTTATTCTGTGTTGTATTTCAATGCACTGAAGGGCTCCGCTGTACATGAAAATTAGAGTTATACATTTTGTAATATTGACCACTTCATTTCTTTGCAACTATTTAACCAAATGAATTCTTTAGAGGTACAATTTAAATATTAATTGCCCAGCGAACAGCCTTTCCATGCTGGCGAAAGTTTTTTTCTCTCCTTCATTTCGTGATTTGCAGTTACGTTGTAAGGAAACCGTCATCGATTAATAAAGCAAGCAACACAGCTGCAATAGTATTTATAAAACTACTAACTCTGGTTAGTAGTTTTATAAATACTACTGCAGCTGTGTTGCTTGCTTTATTAATCGATGACGGTTTCCTTACATCCTTTTGATGACAGATGAAAATTTAAAGTGAAGTTGTGATATATGTTTTCCCACTTTACTTATTAGATTAATATCATAATTTCTAAGAATTCTTAGTTATAACTGAGTAATTGTGCTCAATCATGCACTCATTTTTTTCCCAAAATGCATGGAGTTTCCAATACAATTTTAAAAATCCATATTTATTGCATTTTTAGTTCTTTAAATGATTCTTTCAGAATAACTAAATATGCTGCTTAGACAGAATTTATATTAGTATACTACTGTATGTGTGTGGATATTAATATATATCAGTATATGTAAAATACAGCTAGTAAGCTGATTTTTATTTTTGATGGTAAAGTAAAAATATTTCGCACTAATTAGACGAAGATCAAATTGAAATTAATGTAACAAAATTGGTTTCACCAACGCATTTAATTGTTTATATGATAATTCGATAAAACTATGCAATGACTTTTAAAGTGATTTTAATGGTATAACACTTTAAATCTTTCGTAAATCTAAAAACTGTTGTAGTTATATACACTCGAAATGTAGCACATAGAAGAGTTATGTATTTCTAAGTGAATTACTTGATTTGATTATAAAGCAAAATTTTATGAAGTTTGCACTAAAATTTTGGCTATCAGATGTGTTTGTTTAGTCGTATACTACTAAAAATTGCATTAACTTCTTTGTACAATTTGTTGTACATTAATGAACTCGTTATTTATTTTTTGTGGGGCTAATATTTTACTTCCCCGATCAAAGTGTTTTTCCATTTACAGATTGAAAATTCTTATTTGGATTTGAGACCTAGCGCCAAGTATTCCATCGTCATCTCAAAAACTATTTTTGTGTATGATTTTATAATTCATACATTTTTTAATCTGGTAAAATATGAGCATTGACTTATGAATATGTACTAGTCGTGAATCCCTAGAAAGGAGTGACAGTGGGGCGAAATAAGCAGGCCTGAATATACTCAGATGGAATTCGACGCGTTTATATTTTTACTGTGAATTATAATAATATTTAACTTAGGAGTATAGTAAGAGTTGTATTCTAATCGCAAAAAAACTATTAGAATACACAATATAAGTAAATTAAGAACAAATGTAATTTTCACTTTGTATATTTTGCTTGTATTGTGAAATTGGATAATTCGATAATTTTTAATTATTTTGTAAATTTTTAAACTGTGACTTATTTAAAATTTTGTTTATTTTTCAGGTGATTTTGGGCATTTCATGTTGTAAACCATCTTGCAGTTTACCTTTAGGAAGGTATTTGTACTGCCTCTTTATGTATTACGACTCCAATTTTAAGAAGAAACACTGCGGTGGTAAGCATCTCATTAATTTTTGAATTAACACGTAATTTAAAATTATGAGTTGACAGCTATATTTCCATATGTAAATCGATTCTATTCAATAAATAATTTTTTCTTCTAATTATCATGAAAACAAATATACGCGTCATTGTTGCATTAGCACATTTTGAATGTATTAACCTTAACTCGGACTAATTAGTAGTATTATCAGCATACATTTATAGAGTGCGCTATTTTGCAACATTTCTTCCGCGAAAATCAAGTGGTGAAAAGTTCAAAATGAATTAAATGTGTATCTCACTTATCAGAGTCTTTATTAAATTTAATTGGGACGGAACATTTTCAAATATTTAATTATGTTTTGAAATATTTCAATTTGTATCAGTTGCCAATTTAATGTTTCATAAGAAAACTTATTTGAAGTTTTTACCATAAAGTGAGATGATTTTTAAAATATCTCATAAATTTTAAAAAAATGCTTGTAATTTATGTTTTGTAGCTTATGTTAATTTTTACTACAATTCCATATTATGTATATGCATCTGAAGAAATATTTCTCACTAGTTTTTAAAAGAAACAAAATATTTCTTGTCTTAAGAAAAAAAAAACTGCTGGGCTCTTTTTGTTAGAAATTTGAAGCATAAACTAATGCGTCAATTGTTAAATAATTTAAAAATGTTATTTTCCCCATTTTCACTTATTTCATACTTCTCCTATCCGTATCTAAGATTGACAAAACTGGACGCTTTTTTTACGATTGACAAAAATTCATGAAATTGCTGGGGGTCTGCTGTCGAATTCGGCGATTATGACAATTTATGTTCAAGATCAGGAAAGGGGTTAAATTTAACCTCATTCTAAATGCACTTAATTCTTACGATAAAAAAAAAAACTATCTAAGTATTATGTACCCTAAGATCCTACTTGGCAAGGAGAAATGACTATATACGCAAAATATTCATTATATTTCAAAATCGGTTTTCCAATTATTAAATATTTCTTGCTACACAGTTAAATGAGATACTAATAAGATTCCATCTGTTTGTACTAAAACTTGAGTCAATTTTAAATTTGACTTATCATGTAAATAATGAAACAGGAGTTAATAATTTTAAAAATTCCTTTAGTTCAATGTTTTCAAAATAATATACTATTATATGAACATGTTTTTATTATAAATGTTAAGTACTGAGCTCTCCTTTCAAAGCGATAAGTTTCTTATATATATATATATATATATATATATATATATATATATATATATATATATAATATATATATATATATATATATATATATATATCTCAAATTTTCGTTTATGGTGATATCCTTTTATTATATCTTTGTTGCTAGTGGGGCAAAATTAGTTGGCGTAATCTCAATTGCAATGGTCTCATCTATTGCTTTGTTATTGGATAAATAGACGCTTATTTTATCCGAGTACTTACTTCTTTTTGCAGCTTTGAATTCAAAGATTTTTCTTTTTCATAATTCGCAATTGTATACTCTTGGCTAATCAATCGTCATTTTCGTAATGATTTTAATATTCTGTTCTTAAAATCACAATTAACGTGAAAATATGTAAACGAATAAAAAGGGAACTATTTGGACGTGCATCAAGGAATGCAATATTTTAAGGAAAGCAGTTTTTTTAAATTTAATAAAACGTTTTTGAAATTTGTCCTTAACAATTGACCACGTGATGGATGCATTCATTACTAAGCCAATGTTTATACAATAAAAGATAAAAATTTGAAAGCACACATTCAGAGGTTCGTTAAATGATAATACTTACAATTTTATTTAGTGCAGAAAAATACCAGAACCATTATTATTTATTTTGCGAAAGTTCACAAGTTTCGCAAATGAAGCTATGCATTTATAAGTGTAAAGACATTACATATTGCAATATAAGAACTCGCTGTTATTGACCTTTGTTCAAGCAATTGGAAAACTTAATACTTTTGTAATAATTTGGCATTCAAACTGTTTAAAGATAACGTTATTTAAAAGAATCTGTTCCAAACTAATAGTAGTTTTTTTTAATTTTCGTTGTTGTTGTTGTTGCATGCCCCCTAGGTCGGTCAGCAGCGCTAGACCAGTTCCAGGAGCGCGTACACCTTCAAAAATGCTCAGGAGGGACAATCCAAGTGGTTTTATTCTCGTGTTTAATCTTTGAGTGAATCTCCTGAAAGAGGTGCTTTGTTTTCGTAACCTCATCAGTTATAAACGTCGTACAAAATATGTCTTCTGAAATACAATAATATTTATATAACGATCAATAAATTTATAATTACTCTGGTGAAAATCGAAAAACATTTTTCTAAAGGGAAAGGATATACTTTATTGGAAAGAACTGCTGAAATAAGTACCCACGGTCTCCGTTAATAACCAGTGTATGTCAAGTGGAAATATTGGATATTTTTCGTAGCTTAAGGATGTTTTGAGACTATACACATAAATTACAATCCTGATTTTAGATGTAGCTAGGAAAGATTTTATAATCATACACTGTAACTATATATATAGGGAAATTATACAAATAAAAATGCTGCTTGTATACGATTTGTATCCGGTTGTTACTTGGGAGATAATTACTCAATGCTTTAGAAAATGTTGAAACTCTGATAATTAAACATTTTCCTTGAAAATAAAGAACTAATGTTAATTACCCGAGTTAAAATATTTGTTTTAAGCGTAAAAAAGTATTGTGGTAATAACTTTGTTTGTAAATAATCATTCACTATATTTTAATATCAAAGCAAAAACATTTATGTGGTTTTCCCAATGAGTAATTACTAAAATAACCAGTCCACAAAAACCGAAAAAAATTTTCTACACTGATCTAATTTATCACAAAAAGCCAATTCTTTGTGCTCTAAGAATGAAATCCTTCTTTTACTGCCCTAAAACAACTCATATCTGTCTCTAAAAGCCATTAAGTTTACTATCTTCAGCTGCTGGAGACTTAGAGTATTTGATTGAACTCAATTGGGAAAGGAGGACAAAGAAAAAGAAACGTGCGAATATGAAGGCAATTTATGTTTGCAGAATCAAAACATTCATTTAATATATCTTAAAAGATTTTTATACGTATAGATTTTAATGCTTTGAACTATTTACTGACGTGTTGCTACATTAACTTTGACAAGCCATTGCAATCGAAAAAAAGCCTTACATACTTTTTAACGCTGTATAATTACTGTTAGAATATAATTTATATGAAAGCAGTACAGATTGCGGACTTGCATTAGATTAGTTTCTTGCATCAAAAATAAATTTGTTAAATATTTTTGTTAATAATGAGAAAATTAAAAATCAAATGTTTTAAAAAATAATTTTAATAATTTTCAGGAATAAAAAAATCATAATAATAGACTATAATAATTTTCAGAAATAAATATTGTTTAAATATGATTATCACAATATTTTTTTATTTAAAAAGTTTTTTTTGCGAAAACATTTACTCATTTTTTGTGTATTTTCTTATGAATTCGGTAATTAGTGTATTTAACCGTCTAAATTTAAAGAGTGGATAATACGAATAGAAATAATTCGTAGAATCACAAATATGAACAATCTAAATTGAAAATTTAGCTAACACGCGTAATTATAATTATGAGAAGGAATGGAATGAGATATTTTACGTACACACACGTAAGTCATTGAAATGTGGCATGTAAAGGTAACACGTGCTGAGTTGTTAGCGTGTAAGTAAATAATTAGCGCCCTGGTTTTCAGTTCAACAGTTCATGGGTTAAACATTTTGAGCTTAGATTTTTGTTAGAACTCGAAATGTACTTCAAACGATAGGATAATAAAATCAAGCTCTTATTGTTAGGTTGTTAAATATCGCTTTCATATAATTCTACAAATTATCTTTTGAATTTAAATATATTATTTTTTAGCACTGTGTTGTGTATTCGTTATTTTTTTTCCATGGGTATAATTTGCTTAATTTACAAAAAATATCCAGCCAATGAATACATTATGACCTAAGCTTGAAACTGAATTAATAAACAAATCAACGTTATGAGGAAAATTTAAAAAATTGTGTATCCCTTTATTTAAATTAAAACAAGTTCCTGTAAATTATAATGATATTAATTTGTGTACGAAATTAGTGTTAAATTTTTACCCCATTGAAAAATAAGTTAAAATATTTCTTATTATGTTTAGCTTTTGTATATTTTCGTATATTGAAAAAATTATTTAGACGCCACAAAGTTTGTTTGAACATAAACATGTATTTTAATTTGACCATAAAAGAAGCATTTGCTCTTTTTTTTTTAAAGTTACTTCAAATAGTTTTCTATAGTTTGTAGTTCGTATAATGCATCTATAGTTTTCTGTAATTATGAACAAAAGTTCTTTGTAGCAGCTAAAGTAACTTTACTTGGCTGTAAAAAAATTAATTAGTTTTTATGATTACTCAATTCAAGATGATATATTTCGCTGAGAAGTTTAGCAAATAAGAAAAAGAGAGTTCTCTTTTTGTTCTTTAAATGACAATTTTTTCCTAATGCCCGGCTGCCCTTAGTCCTTTGTTCTGTTCAGCTCTATAATGGGCAAAGTGATGGTATCTCATATCTTCTTCTTCTTCTTCTTAAAATTGAGTTTGTATGTCATTGGGCACCTCTGCTTTTATCAGCATTTTGTACCATTAACTCCAAACCCAATGTTTCCTAGTTCCAGTTGCTCGGGTCACCCACTTTACTAATAAAGTCCGATAACCCTTTAATGGAGTCTAGGTGTAACTCTCTAGTATGGATGAAGCCTAAAGAAGTTAATTTAGGGAGGGCAAGAGCCACACATTCGTAAATGACATGCTCTGCCGTTTCCTCTTGCATATGACATTTCAAGCAGATAAGGTCTTGCTGAAACAGTCCCATCTGGTCAGAAAGTCAGTCATGCTAGGAATAGCTTCCCGACTTTCACCAGAAGAAGATGGTTTAGAGGTAATTTCTACCTCAAGTGAAGGATTCATTGCTGCCCCTTTACAAGATTGCCTCTGAATTCCCTTGTCTTTTTCAGCAAGGTCTACTTTAGAGGCTTCACCTGCAAATGCAGAAAGGTTTGTTACTTCTTGTGTCTTTTCAGCCACAAGATAACAATTAAAAAGCTCAGGTAATATAAGTCCACCCAGCATTGCCTGAGTTACTGGGCAAGGCAAATTACTCTAGAAGTTCGCCAAGCAACTAGAGGCTCCGTTAAGACACCAATACCGCGGTGGCAATTAGCCCTAGGCACGGATCGCATAACACCAGGGTTTACGGGAGCTGGTTCGCGGCCTCTGATTCTATATTCAAGGCTATCCTGTCATTCCTACAGGACATTCGGCTATCCACCACCTGCCGACGCGCCTGGTGGCTGTGCTCAAGCCCCAGGAAGGTACACGTACCCCCTGGTTCCAGGTGGTATCTCATATAGTGGAGCAACCAGTGGATGTGGCATCTTCGCCCCGAAAGTTAAGTGATAAAGAAAGATAAAAAGAAAAAGAAACATCCATACTCGAACCCGGGACCTACTGCTTCGAAGTTAGGGACGCTAACCTCTCCGCCATTGGTAGGCTTACTTTGAATAACTTGATCTTACAGAAAATTATTAATATCCAGAGAACTAATGTAACCTTAGGGTAAATTTTTTAGATGTGAGCGAAACAAGTTTTTCTCTTGTGAACAAGTCATTAAAGTATTATTTTTGTTTCAACATATTTCACCATGTTATAAATAAACTAAAATTTAATTCGCAAAAAATGTTATTCACATTCATACCTGAAAGATGAACAGTGAACGGAGTATTTACTTAAAAAAATAAGAATATAAATATAGTTAATTAATTAGAATATATATAAAAGCAGAAAAAAAACTAAAAAATGGTAATCTATAAAAGTAACAATAAAGCCTTTTATCTGTCACACGAAAAAAAATATATGTTGAAGCTTTTTTAAAAAAGAAATTTTTAATATAAATCTGTAGCACGTCAATTAGCAACAAAATTGAGACTTAACGATAGGTTTTCTCACCTTTCCCAACTTCCTAATTTTTTTGAAGGAAATTAAACTGGCAAGAATTAAGGTAATTTTTTTCCTTGGGACCAACACTTACCCAACTACTTCCTTTTCTTCTAAGTACTAATTCAATATCTCATTTACTTTTTCATAATTTCTTAATTTATCATTTTCAACATGGGATAAGTTTTCTGAATAAATTTAATATTTCCCAATTTTCCTCTGAATTTACTTGTTCTGTTGATTTGTAAATAATTACGCTACTTATGAAACAAAAAATGGATGGTTAGTTCAAAAAATGAAGCAATGATTACTTAAATAAATAATTATACAATCACTACTTAAAAAAAATGAAAGATAAGATGAATATGTGAGCGTAAATATTTAAAATTTAGAAGAAAAAAAATCAAGAAAAAGCTTAACATATGTGACCCATTTGGAGACATTTAGAATTGCACAACCATTTCGTTTTAAGGAAGAGTGAGAAATCTATTTCATTCAATTCGAAATATTTTAAGGAAAAAAAAAAAAAAAACTAGCACTGCAAGAACAATTGAATGCAATTCCGCTTGTTGCTTGTCAAGTGCTTTTTTCCTTAAAAAAAATTGAATCCGAAATTATAAAGCAAAACCGAGTTAGAGTCGATAATTTATGGGGAGGAAGGAATAGAACGTTCCTTTTTTTATACATTTGATGACGCAACCTGACTTCTTTATTTTAATGTTTATAAATGGTTGTGATTCGATAAACATCAATAATTTCAAATTAGTATTTTTTTGTCGTACTACAATTTAAAATAGATTTCTCATTATTGTTTATTTTCATAAAGATGAATTTAAAAATTGGACGCGCTTATAAATTAATGTCTCCGTAACATTTATTAATGAATTGCATAAATGACTTAAAATTTTCGACATAACCTAACTTACTAATAGTTGAACATACATTAATATTGAAATTTTATATGGCTATTTATTAGAAATCATAATTAAATGGGTACAAAATAAAAACTAGACTTTATTTATTAAATTGTGATCTGAACTCTAAGTTGAATTTTTTTGTACAAAACAACGTGAAATAATTTTCATCTACAATTGTAAAAATGGAAACCTTGACTCTTTTGGCGCATTTTTCAAAGTTTTCATTATTAAATTCAATTAATAATAAAATATTAATAATTAATAATAATAACATAGTAAAATAATAATAATATAAAATTAATTATTAATTATAAAAATAATAATTAAAAATAATAATCAATGTTTTTCTACTTTCTTTATTTCACTATCACAAATCCGTACTCCTGTGTATAATTAATATAAATACTTTATTTTGGATCATTATTGACAATATTTCTTTGTGCTGTATAACATTATCTTAAATGTAACTTATGAAGAGAAAGATACCATTTACGGCCGAAATGTCGTAGAATAGTCGAGTATCTTTTCACAGACTGAATTCAATAACTCGAAGAAAGTCTGAGAGATATTTTAATTTATATATAATCCTCATTGTGAAATTTGAGCTTGTTTTCATACTTTTTTACTGTTTTTTTGTTTAATTTTTTTAATGATGAAATGTACTTCTGAATTCGGCGAAAGTATAGATTTCTTTCAAATGTAAATTCTATAAAAAATACTCGCAGTGGTTAACATTCTTTTTAAAAAAATGATTTTTTAATTTTTATTTAAGTCACTGAACCCCTTTAAAAACATTTTTAAACTAAATGTTTTCCAAAATAATTTTCTCTGAAACTAATCAATTCATTACATTTACATCAAAAGTTGCTTATTAGTCTGATTTGCAATATTTTACCATGTGTCTTTATATCTATATATGATGTGAGATCTACTTCTGCTAGATAATTTCTAACAATCATTATATCTGGAAATCTGTCAGCCTGAAAAATTATTTTTGAATAACTACATTTACATCTTTGATTTTCTTGCATTCTGACACATGCTAATACTGCCTAGACTCGTTTAGGAGACATATTTTAAAATTTGTTGATTGTTTTCAAATTTTTACATGATCAGTAATTTTGGATCTGATGTATATTATAAATCTTAAAGATTTCTTAAATCTTGGAATTCACATGAATTAGCTGAGGAGTTGCTGTGTTCACGTTCATAACCATTGACTGTATATATTTAATATAATATCTGTTTCTATTCACTTCTAGGTACTTAAGAGGAAAATTGGCTGTCCAAAAATTTATAAAGGAAAACTTTTTAATTAAATTTTTGGGTTATTCTTAATTACTTTGGTTCATGATGTATTTTTTGTGTCGCTTAGAATATATCTTTTAACTTTGAACGTAGGAGTTTTTAAAATTATGCTAGTCAATATCAAATATTTATAGGCTAGAATAGTAGAGAATATACCACATTGAAAATTCTCGATAATCTGAAAAATATTCCATAGTGCATAGAAATGTCAAACACAATTAATACTAGAATAAAATTTAAAAAAGGAGCTCATAAAATTTAAAAAAATCACAAGAAGCAAATGTACAAAAATTTAAATTCATGAAAAATTTTTAAATTATTTATCTTTCCAAAGAATTAATTGTTTCTTGTGTATCAGGGCATTTGTTTTCCAGTAGAAATTTTTTTTACATAGTTTACATTTTAAAAATATTCATTTAGGATTTATGTATTGGGATTGTGTTCTATTCCCTCTTTACTATTCCGAAATATGTACCATTTTGAAATCTCTTTTCGTTTTTCCTTTGCCAGCAAATTTGTACGAAAATCTGATATCACCAATTTCCTTGTCAAAAGAAGTAATTTTAGTATTTTATCACTTTCAAAGAGTAGCACGCGTTGTAGCCGGCATAAATAGCAACAAATGCAAAATCTGCTGCACCAACCCCTTCTGAATTGTCTGTTTGCGTGACGTTTGAGAATAAAAGTAGACTGTAATTTAAGCAAAAACATTATTTTTCTGTGAACACTTTCTCCAAAGAAATAACAAATAAAATAGGAAGATTGTCTTTAAAATTTTGATGACACGTGCTTTTCTTGGGAATATACAAATATTTCCTTTTAAAGGTTTTGAACTCATAACACTCTTAACACACACACAACATTTTATACATTGTAAAAGATGTATTGGAAAAGTGTTAAGATTTGTAAAAATAAAAATAAAAAAATAAAAAAAACAGTTAAAAGAAATTGGCTTTTTTTGTGTTGAAATAGTTATTCAATTTGAAACTATATCTGCTTATGATTTATGTATACAGAATATTTTACGTATTGCATTTCAGGTGAGTCGTTATTTCGAGAAATTATGTAGTCGCGAGTAATTGTCAAATCATTTGTCAGATATCCGTTAATTTACCAGTTGATCTTTCACGTCTGTTGTAATTCAATAAGCAATATTCGAGTTGGTAGTAAAATCATCGGCTCTTTGTTCTTAAATCAAAGAGTTTCTTTTGAGCTCAATGACTACCTCGGGTAGAAATATCTTTTATACATTATAGTGGTTCTGACAATACTTAAAACCGAAGGTCCTAATTAGATTAGCCCTCGTGTGCAAAAACTATACTTAAAGCAATAAACAAAATTTAAACTCCAAGTTGAAGTTGAATCTTTCTCCTGAAGACCGTATCATAATGACGGACATTAACTTTAGATACTGAATGAAGTAATAATTGGCCGCGCGATATGCCACATATACTGAATTATTATTATAAATGGCGAGTTGTTTAATAAATATACACAGCAAGTCATTAGTTTCTGCTTATGAATCAATTGGTTCCATCTTAAAATTATAGCTCTTGGTCAAATTAGCAAAAGTGATCGTAAATCGATATTAGATTTAATATTAATTCCTTAAAATTTTCGCTGTTTAATAAAAATTTAAAATATAGTTGCTTTTGATACGATAGTTTTTTAAATAAAAGGTAGTAAACTTTTTCCCCAATAAGGTTGGCAAGAATTTTGTTCCAGATTTTTAGACTAATTTCATTCTAATCTATTTTCCTTTTTAAACATTTTTAAGAAATAAAACTACTTAGGTCATAGAAATGAATAAGGTCAAAATTAAAAATGTTTAAATATATTTGTATACTCAGGATAAATATTCTAAATCGCCTTAAATTTAAAGTATTATGAATGCATGAGGAAATACTTCCTCTTAAAGACAAAGTGAGATTGCAGTACACATAAAATCATTTTTCTTTCTAAAATTCACATTGTGTATTTGATTGTAATATGTCTAAGGAAGGAACAATGAGAACACTTTCTCATATAATCGCAACTGCTGGGTTATATCTTATTTATTAGATGAACAAAAAGATTTGGAAATTTGCTCATTCTTAATGCCTATCAATCTTATGAAACTCAATTATTTTAACTAAATTAGTAAACATTACACAATAACTTATCCTTGAATACAACTTAAATGTAAAAACAAATTTTAGTTTTATTATAAAATAAAGAAAAGAAACAATAAAAATGATTTCAATATATAAAAGCTAAACTTTAACGAGAAATTTCCTATAACATTTTTAGCTCTTGGATTTTGCTTATGAGGTCTGTACTGCTAAATACTCACATAATACTCATTTGAAAATTAGTTAATTAAAATGAAAATGTGTAATATTTTTAATTGCAGTGTTATAGTGTGTTTCATAGAATTAGGTTTAGTTTCACATGTGTATTGTATGTATCATAATGTATGAATGTGAGATTGCCTGTACAAATTAATCATTTGTCAACAGGTTTTACTTTAAAGTGAAAGGCCCTGAAATCTTTTTTGTTTGTGTTTCATAAAGCCGGCACAATTCCACTCGTAAGTACCTGGCCTGCCCATATGGACAAAAAGAAGCCGATCAAACGGCCTCGTATGGATGCTACACCCAGTAAGTCTATTTCTATGTTTTTAAATATTTCATATTCAATTTTTATTTATAATTTGCTTTTTAAAATCTTTTTTGAATATTTTAGTTTTTTGTATTTGTATATTACTGCTTTTTAAAAAAGCTATTATAAAGCCCACTAGTGTTCACAAATAATTGAGATAGAACATTTATGTAACTTTTAAATGAAATTAATTTTCTTGTTCATTTTCATTTTGCAGTTGAATGATGACATGGTTGTCAGAAAAACTCGAATGTGATTTTTTCCCCCAAAATCAATTCGAGATTTAAAATCAAATTGCTATGACAGTAAAAAATATATCTATAAGGAATCTGAATTTCATAAATATGGTTGTGTCAGAGAATATTCACAGTTGAGAATTTTTGTGTATTAAAAATGTAGGTTTTATTTTAACAAAATGTTTTAAGAGAGAACAACATTTGAAAAATCTAAATTTTTAATGAATATTTTCGCGAAATATTAATTTAATATCGATGGGATCCTTTGATTTCAATTTTCATACATGGTAAACAAGAAAGTTTTGGCCGTTTTCTCTTTGCCATTGAATGAAGTGAGAATAAGTATGCAAATTAGTGTATGACATGGTTGCGACACCGCTTTGTCAAGAGTAAGAATATAAGTCATTATGAAAGGAGATCCCCCGCTAACTTTCAGCTTTCGTAACTAGTACAGTAGCGAAGAGAAATGGATTAGTCAAAGAAGCTCGTTCGGTGCTGTTTGCTTTACGACTTCTAAGTGGACTTATCAGCTGTTGCATCAAGTCACCGAATATGTCAAGCGTTTGGAAATAGTGCTGTGTATGAAGGTACAGCAAGGTATTGATTTCACTTCAGGTCGAGAGATTTGTCCCTCTGTTACGAAGCATGTGTCAGAGATTCTAGTCATCAAGTGGTTCATCATGATCTTTTACCAATAGGTGAAACGGTCAGTGCGGATCGATTCTCCCAGCAATTGGAACGTGTGCAACAGGTATTGCAACGGAAGGAGCCAGCACTGGTTAATCACAAGGGTGTACTGTTCTTGGCCGCAACGCTAGGCCGCATATCACGTGGATGGCCAGGAATAATACACAGTGACTTGGTCGGGAGACTTTGTGCCAATTCTCCTTACTCACCCAACCTTGCACTATCAGATTACCACCTCTTCCATTTCGTGGACAATCATGTTCGTGGAAAATCCTTCAATAATGAAGCAGACTTGCGCCAAGCACTTACGGACTTCTTAGCATCCAAATCCTCCAAGTTTTACTAAAAAAGGATGGGACAACTGGAGACACCTTGGCAGAAATTGCTGGATGCCGATGATGATTACATCGAGAACTAAAAATAGGCTACACTTTCTATAGATCCCGTTCATTTGGGTCATTAAAATGGCAAGAACTTTCTTGTTTACCTTGTAAAATTTAAGTCTTCATCCCCACACTAACCAATGAAACAGAAACCTTTGGGATTTTTATTTAAATGCTTGCTAGGGATAAAATACGCAAATTATTTTTAGAAAATAAGTTACGAGAATGCTAGTAAAGTATAAGAGTGCGTTTTAAATGAATTAAGTAAAATGGGAAGAAAACGTCAGATTTTTAAAGGTCTTTTCGCAGAGATCCCGTTTAGCTGGGACTTCGATTTCGAAGTTAACAAATTACTCTGGGTTCTCAAAAGCAGTCATCAAAGTATTATCAAAAGTTGGAATTAGAACTCAGTCCTTGTGTAGAACATGTAACAGAAGTTCGAGCACAATTTTCTAAGAGTATACCCTTCATCTTTCACAAAATTTACGACAGAACATGGAGTCTATTTTGTTTCATATGATAAAAATCATCCTGATGGTCGGTTGAATCTCACTACACCTTAATTTTGCACTGATGGAAGACGATATCAAATTTTGCTAAAACCCTACAAAATTATTGACCTAAGACCCTATTAAGAAAACAATCGAAATAGGTATTATAAATATTATATAAATATTTTTTAAAAATAATAACATGAAGTTTTAATGGAAAAATTGTTTTCTGCTGAACGAGATAAAGTTTTCAATTTTTCCACAAGAGTTTCGACTCTTGGTTTTTGTTTAGCTTTAATAGGATGGTAATACATGAATTACATTTAAGACTTCAAATGTATTTTTAAATGTGTTTACATTTTCTTACGGTGTTGAAGCAATATCTGTTTTCCCACATAATGAAAATATTTAATGTTGAATATCTTAATTGTTTCAATGATTTTCTAAGTATTCGAACTTTTATAACTGGTTATGTCACATTACTATTTAATAAAAGTAAGCTTTTTAAGTTGCATATGGGATGAATGTACCTTAAAAGGGAATTTAATAAATCAATAACTAGATGGTTTTATTGTGGAATGAAATATGTTGTCTTAAATGTGCTTCCAACATTATATCGTTTATTCGTATCTTCGAGGAATGATTGTAGACACTTCGAATGATTACTCTAAGCCTAAGATGGATTGAAAAAAAGTCTTTTTGCCATTATATTATTTGTCAAATTTTTAAAATTTTCTCTATTAAACTTTTTATATGATAACTAACAATAAGTTATTCATTACCAATACTATTCTTTTGCAGTCGTTTTATAGTTAATTATTAGTTGAGTTACATTTTTAAAAATTGAAAAATCAAATTAAAAATGGAGTAACATTTTTTGTTGATTTTGCTTGTGCAGTTATTGGAAGCAAATTCCCTAAATTCTAAGAAATTCATTCACAACTTCAACAAGCTGTGTTAAAATGAGTTGCCATAGTCTTTACACTAACTGTCGATTGAAGAAGCTCAACTTGGTTATCCAGGCCTGTGTAAGAGAGACTAATTAAATTTGCAGTATTTTTGGTGCTGAATTATGTTATCTCTTGAAATTATATGAACATTTACAACTCTTATAAGAAGAAATTCACTGGCATAATTAACCATCAACCGCATCACTGACTCATCTGCTTTTGTGTGCTTATCTCAATCCCTAATAAAGTAATCCTGAGGTCAACAAAGTTTTAAGCAAAAATTCCAAACTTTATCTCTCACTTTATATAACAATATTTTCCAAATAATTCTTTAAATTGGCAGCCGAACGCTCTGGCCTTTGGTTCAACAGTTAGGTTTGAATCAAACCTTGGGTTCGAATGTTGTTTGTAGTTCGGAATCCACTTAAAATTAGGTCCCAGTTTAATTAGCACTCGTGTGCAAAAAATTACAGCTAAGCGTCAAACCGTTTCTTAAAGAAGGAAAATTTTCGTAACTTTGAAGCATGCTAGTTATATAATTCTGTTGGATTAAAATATAATTCAACCCAATGTGTGATCCATTTATTTTGTCAACGTTCATGAAAATGCGTTTTCCAGATACCGTGCGATGTATGAGGCAATTTCTTATGTCATTCACGTGGGTTGTGATCCATGTAATCAGAGTTTTAATTTGGTTCGATAGTTTTCGGAAGCGTTGGGGATTTCGTTCTGTATCGGTTTTATCTCCCCCCCCCTAAGTTATCCTTTACCAAAGACAAATTGATATTTCTGTGTTGAACATCTACATGTTTGGAGATTGCAGAAAAATTGGGCTTTTATCCCCAACTTTTTAAGCTTATAAGTTAATCCAGATTGTGTCTACATTATCGAACTTTGTGACGATCAGCTATCTAGTGTTCTTTTTCAATTCTGAGGAAAAGTTTTTATTAAGAAACGGATTTTAGTTTGTTAAAGTAAATTGAATTTCCCTTCGGTTTCCCGCTTGTATCCGTAATTAACCCTATGATAATATAAACTTTAATTTATTTCTAGAAAATTTGAATTGCTGTTGCATTAATCCTATGTATCCAGAAAGTTCCTCAAAAAAGCAGGGAATGTACTTGTTAATGCTCAAGAGCTCTTGATATTCTTATAAATGTTTCTGTTATAAAGAGAAATTGTGGTTTCCCCCCCAACGCGTATTTTTCCAACCCTGAAACCAACCACAGTAGCAGTAGCTATTCAGAAGAAAAAGGCGTTGTTCCCATTTATATTCAAGTTAACAATTTGCCTTTCCAAAAAAAAATGCAATTGGGATTTGAGTTTTAGGGGAAGTATTAGGCGTGATAGAGGGAATGTCCTTTTTGGGGGGGTGGGTCCCTTTATCCCCTTAGCGCAGTTGGTAAAAAATTAAGTTCGGGTACGAGAAATTGCATCCTTTTTTGTTGTAGTATTTGAGCGGAATAACAGAGATGCGAGAAAATCGAAACTCCGCATTCAGAAAAAGTTTTAAAATTTCTCGAAAGCCTAAAGTTTTATGAAGTATTGATCTATTCAATTCAATTTTATATTTTGTTTTGTGACATTGCTTTTATGACTTATTTATATTCAGTATCTACTGTTTCTGTGTCTACTAATGATAAATTAGAAAGTAGTAATTGTGATTAATTGTAAAGTAATTCTAATCAATAGGTCTATAAATTATGCATTTTCTCCCAATTCTTGATGCGCGTAAGTTTTAGTTTTATCTAAATTTATTAGTGGAGTTTTTCTTATTTATCTTTTGTGTATTAATACTTTTCTGTTTATATATATATATATATATATAATGTGTTAATTAAAAATTTTTTTCCTATCAATGGATTTACACTACTGTCCATTAAAATTGCTACACCAGGAAAGCGGCACACCACACACGTGAGACTTGCATGACAGGTAGAACTTGCTGTGATATGCAAATGATTAGATTTTCACCGCATTCATACAAAGCAGGCGATAGTAGCGACATCTACAATGTGTATAAAACCAGAGATTTGAAAGCAGTTTTCTCATACTCAATTTCCGTTTCAACATTGTTTTCGGCAAAGAAAGTTGTTGTAATGCCTCGTGTAAGAAGAAGAAATGCCTATCAGCACGTGCCTGACTTTGATCGAGGAAGGATTATAGCCTACCGGGATTGCGGTTTATCGTACCGCAATATTGCTGCTCGCGTCGGTCGAGACCCCATGACTGTTATCAGAATATGGAATCGATGGGTTCAGGACAATCATACGGAACGTCATGCAGGATCTCAGCGACCCCCCATCACTAACAGCAGAGAAGACAGACATCTTATCCGCATGGTCACAAGGGATCGTACAGCCACTTCACGAACCCTGAGTCGAGAAATGGAGTCATTTGCAAGGTAACAAGTTTCTACTCGAACAGTTCGACGACGTTTGCAGTAGACTGGATTGTCTGCACGGCGACCATGGGTTCGGCTACCATTGACGCTGTGTCACAGACAGGAGCGCCTTCAATGGTGTGATCAGCGACGAACCTGGACACGGGAATGGCATCACGTCATCTTTACAGATGAATCTTGGTTCTGTATACAGGACCATGATGGCCGCATCCGTGTTTGGAGGCATCGTGGAGAACGCGCATTGCCAGCTTGCATTGGACATCGCCATACTGGCCCATCTGCTGGAGTGATGGTATGGGGTGCCATTGGATACACGTCTCGATTACCTCTTGTTCGCATTACCGGCACTTTGAACAGCAACCGTTATATTTCCGATGTGTTAAGGCCCGTGGCTCTGCCCTATCTTCGAGGACTCCCTAATGCTTTGTTTCAACAGGCTAATGCACGACCGCATGTTGCCCGTACTGTTCTGAACTTCCTTGATACAGTACAGGTTCGACTGTTACCCTGGCCAGCACGTTCTCCTGATCTGTCACCAATTGAGAACGTGTGGTCAATGATTGCCGAGCGATTGGCACGCCATCACTCACCATCCACTACTGTCGATGAACTGTGGCATAGTGTTGAAGCTGCATGGATTGAGATCCCCGTACATGCCATACAATCTCTGTTTGACTCCATGCCTAGGCGGATAAATGCTGTTATTAAATGATAAATGCAGCTAGAGTTGGCTGCTCTGGGTACTGATTTCTCAAGATCTATACATCCTAATTTCCTGTAAATCAAATCACTTGTCCTTTCCACTATAATGTATGTGTCCAATAAATATCGTTCTGTTATTTGCATTCCTTCTTGGTGTAGCAATTTTAATGGCCAGTAGTGTACATTCCAGTAGTAGTTCTGCCAAACAGAAAAGGTAAGTCGGATGTGTGTTTATTCACATTGCTGAGAATAATTCAGCTTGAAAAATGTTTTATAAATATTAATATGGTTTTTATATTCGACAGTTTGTTTTTAAAGAGTAATTTTCTTATCTTGTGAGATTAATGTAAGTCAATGCAAATCAGTGGTAAAATACTGGTCTGTTTCATAGAATCATTTGTAAAACAAAAGCAAGAATATTTGTGGTAAATTAAAAAAATGTCCTCTGATTTAAATAAATTTACCTTCGATCATCTATTCCTCCTTTTGTACATTATATTTTCTTAATATGAAGCACACACACATCAAATAAACCAATAACAAAAGAAAAATTTAAAAAGTTAATTTTAAAATATAAACTTTTTAAAGTTTGTTTTTGTTCAGTTTAAATATTTATAATTCAGTTAATATTTTTATTCAATTTGAATATTTAGAGATTTTAACATTTATGAAAGCATTAATCGAAACTTTTGATCCTTTTTTAATCTCACTCCATAAAATGTTTACTCGGTTATTAACTGTCGGTGTCACGCTGTTTGCCTTCAGATTGAAAAGTTTTTATTCCGTCAAACGAAAGTATTGTATCCTCAAAGGGGATTGGCTTTTTCTTTAAAATTACATAAGTTTATCAGTGTTTCTACTTTTATATTGATTACCATAGCTGACATTGTATTTTTTTCGCACCTTATAATTTTATTTTTTTATTTCTCATATATATTTTATATACGCCACAGTGCCAAATCTGATTAGTTCTCAGATTTGGCTCAATCCTTTGTAAGTTCGATTCCATTTCAGGAATAGATGTTTGTAAATGGTTCAGAATAAAAAATAAAGGTCCCAACTGAATTAATATTTATGTGCAGGAAGTGATTACATAGTTATAAAGCAATGTTTTAATTCTTGAGACAAGTAAATATAGCATGGTTTCTGTCTTTTTTTGTTTGTTTTTAATCTCAAAATTCATTTATATGGGTTTAAAATATGTTTTTTTTTCAATAAAGAATATAAAATTTACTTCTATGAGAATTTAAAGCCCCATAGAGAAATACAATTTTTGTACTATAATATGAAATAAGAATCTCATTTGATATGTTTTCAGTACATAATTTAAATTCCATTTTACTTTCCTTTATTTTGCAGATTAACTTCATGGGAAATTTAAATTTTATAACATTTGATTAAAATATTTTGTTAAAACATGTTTAATACTAAATTTTATTGACTATGCAAATTTATTTTCAGCACGAGTAAAAGTATAGTACGTTGATTTGAAATGAAATATTTTGTTTAATTTTTCAGCTGCCACAAAGTCAAAAATCTTTCTCGAAGTTAGACCTACATGTTTCAGCTGTCTATTCTTGATAATGTCGAGCTGATAAACAAATCACTAACGTTTGGCCTGAAGATAAATACTGTTTGCAGTAACTATTAGAGAGTGATTTAAATAACTATAAGTAAACACTTGAGACTCACATTTATTTAACTAGTCTTATTTTTATTACTTGAGATCTCATAGCGAAAGTTTTTTCCTGTATTATCTATATATATCAAACTGATTAAAAAAACACTCTTTAAAGCAACTAATAAGTTGATTGTAGATTTAGTTGGTTTTCAGAAATGAGGAAATAGAAGATAATTTTGGAACAAAAAGCGATTTTTGTGTTTGTGTATCAATCAAGTAAAAAATAATCAGCAGTCTCATATTGTCAAACTTTATTTTGGATTATATTAAGAATTCATTTCATGATTATCACTAAGGGAGCTTAAAATTTATTAAAACTAAATTTTAATTATCAAAAAATAAAAATTTGTTGATGTTCGTTCGTATGTACGTTTTTCACTCATTTGTTTTAAGTGATTTAAATCCACACTATGAAAAGCCGAGCTGGTCTCCGAATTGTTAGCACTCTTGCCTTCGGTTCAACAGTTCGTGGGTCCCAATCCGACCTTGGGGTTGGATGTTTGTAGTGATTCGTAATCTTCTTTAAATCGTTGAGGTCCCGCTCTAATTGACCCCCGTGTGCAAAAATGATTGTTGAGCGACAAAAAACCAAACATTGGTATGAAATATGATGAATCATGCATAGTTTATCCTATTTTAATTTCATGTGAAACTAACCAGAAACACTTACATTTTTAAATCCTATTTTTAATGATATTTAAAAATAATTAAAACTTTTTTAATTTTTTGGTGGAATCACCCCACAGAAACGTTTTTGCCATTTTGAGAGCAATGAATGTCATGATTTATATTTTAAATATTTGTAATGACGTTATTCACATTTAAATGTATTATTTAAGTGGATCATCCATTTAAAAATGTATCATTTTGGTCATTAGTCATCGTGGGAACTGGATCTTAGGATAAGTAAACAAAACCACCCGACTTGTGCCTTCTCTCAGAGTAAGTCTTTCAACTTCTACAGTAATGTATTCCATTTAAGAGGGAGAAATTGACTAGATGGGCAGCACTGATGGGTTAGACGGTAAATTGCTTATCAAATTTTTCATAAAGCAATTCTAAAGTTAAACTCGATATTCCTTGTCACTACTCACCTGTTTCAGTAATTTCTGACGCGTTAAAACAAGAGATTGGGTTGTTTGGCTTGACACCTGTTAGAACTGCAAAGATTTTAAGCTTTATTATAATTGCAGTTGATAATACAAGTTTTTAACTGATGATTTATTAAACTTACCATCTCTCTTAAAAATAACCATAAGAATAGTTGGATTGGCCTGAAGAAAGCTTCTAAAACATATATTAACAATATTATCCTTAATTATAAATTCTATTTACAATGAATTCTAAGCCTTTCCCCAGTATTTCCTCATTGCAGTTTTTTAAAGTGTTATTCTCGTGTTCACAGAAAGTAAAGGATGCGAAATCGAGTCACGGGAGTTATTACGGAAGTAGGTGTGCATATTAAAAATTTCCATAAAATCTATGTCTCCTTGTTGGCGTGTTATGGAAATTCGTAAGGACCATCCACCACTTTTTGATGTAGACTTATTTCACATGAACGTGGTTAAAATTAACAAACGCTTATCTGGGTTTAGCGACTTCGATCGGTATAATAGTAGGGGAAATACAGTTTCCGTATTACTTTTTTTAATATATTAGAATGCAGAGTTTGATTGCAATAAAACATACATTTTAAATTGAGTCATAATTAAAATTGATTTTAAATGGATTAATTCATAATTTTATTCAATTCAGAAGTACTTGGGTCCTCTTCTCACCTCAATACGTGGTGGTTTGCAGTGATTTGAAATCCAACGAATCCCCCTTGAATTAGCTTGCATGCACAAAAAAGGGACTTAAAAGTAGCATACCAACAATCAACTCAGATTTAATAGTAAATAAGTCTCAAAATCCAGCAAACAATAAATTAAAAAGTTAAAATACAAAAAAAGACTAATCTAAAAATGACAAGATAATCAAAATTTTAATCTCCTAATTTAATCAAATACTACTTGATCTGCTTTTCTCCAATTTATTATTGTATAAAACAGTTGGCAATTGAAGATTTTGCACTCTGACCTCTGAGTCAACAGGTTGTTTCGAGCGTGGTTGCTTGTAGTGATTCGGAATTGACTCTTTAGGTCCGGGTCAAGTCCAAGCGTGCAACAAATAATAGTAAAATTATTAGCAATCAAAACAATCAAAAACCAAACTAATAATTTCATTTGAATTCTGCAAATTCATTTACTTTGAAGATACTTTTTGTGTTACTTCCATAAAAAAAGTCTTAGGGCTGGAAACAAGAAACATATCACGCAAAATGATTGTTTGCACGAATGTTACAGCAAAAATCAGTAAATTAAGGTTTCACAAAGATAACGAATACACTTTATTACCCCATTTTTACCTTTAAAATAGCAATTACATATTTATTAATGCTTATTCCTTAATTTTGATTTCAAGTTAGAAATTTACAGGGACTGCGTTATAGTTAGTGAATATCTAATATTCTATTATTACAAACTTGTTTATAGTAATAAAAGTTTTATATTATTAAAACGCTGATATTAAGTATAACATTTTATTATTATAAACAGTTGGCGGCTCACCATGTCCTAGTTGTAGGACAGCATTTTTCGTGGCATATGGTCCCGAGTTCAATCCTAGTCACTGTTGAACAACAGGAGAGGGATATTCTACACGCACGTCTATTGAAATGGCTGCTGGGTATTTTTCCGGGTTTTCTCTCTTGCGACACTTGAATATCATTCATGAAAAGCCACTACTATTACTTATCTATTGAAAATCCTCCCAGAAAGGAAATCACGAGGTGTACATCAAAATATCTTACCAACCTTCGGCCGTGATCCTGTTCACTACTCGATGACAAACACTTCATTATTTTTCGGTAATTGTGTTACTTTTCAGTTTTGCGAAAACTCTCGTTAATTGTTTTTTCCTTCCCCATTCCAGCGATTTTGCATTGAATGCCATGTACAAGGTATAGGTATTGATGGATTGCAATCTTTGCTAAAAGCACATCTGGTAGTCAAATGGTGACGCTCTAACCTTCGGTTAAACTGTTCGTGGGTTCGATTTCCACCTAGGATGTTGCTTATAGTGTTTCAGAATCCACTTTAAACTAGGTACAAGTCTAATTAACCCTCGTATGCACAAAAATAATTTACCGTTTAGGCCAATAAACCAATCGTATCAAAAAATCGCTTTTTCCAAAGAAAACTCGCTTTGTTTTCCGTCACTTAATAGCCACTCGGTGTCCTAATCTAAAAAAATATTTGTTTTTATAATACTTTTTATATTCAAAACTGATCAATTTATTACATGTCTTGTCAATTAAATTCATGAATTCAATCGGGGCTAATTAAAGGAGTGGTGAAAAAAAATAGAATTATCCTCCTTTATCAATTAAAAATTGAATCGCACATTAATGAAGAACAAAATATTTAAATTTGTAACCGCAAAGAATTATTAGCTTTTATTTTATAAATTTTTATGATTTTGTGGAGTAAAAGCTTTTAAAAAAATAATGCTTTCAATCTATCTATCTATCTATCTATCTATCTATCTATCTATCTATCTATCTATCTATCTATCTATCTATCTATCTATCTATATATCTATATATCTATCTATATATCTATATATCTATCTATATATCTATGTATCTATCTATATATCTATCTATATATATCTATATATATCTATATATATATATATATCTATCTATCTATATATCTATCTATCTATCTATCTATCTATCTATCTATCTATCTATCTATCTATCTATCTATATATATATATATATATATATATATATATATATATATATATATATATATATATATATATATATATATATATATATATATATATATATATATATACGTATTCTGCTAAAAATATATTTTAAAAAATAAATAGGTTTCATAGAAATAAATCGCTTATATATTTACAATTTACCTAATAAATTTATTAATGCCATTTATAAATTTTTAAAAAATTTATTAGATAGTTCTAAATTAAATAAAATTTGTTAGATAGTTATAACTAATTCGTATGTAATGTACCTATGTTGAGTATATGGCATATGTACTACTAAAATGACAGCTCAAACATTCCCCTTCACGGCTCTCACCACATTAAGAATCGTCTGAAACTACTACCAAACGTTAATGCAACAAATTAGGTTCTAATCATTCAACTCGAAGTGCGCCTGTCTTGAAACGTGAAATTTTCATCCAACAATTGAATAAAAATTGGTTTTTATTCTGAAAAAAAGTTCTCACGGGGTCATAAATAGCTCTTATAAAGGTGACCAGAAACCAGACGAAAACCAGATCTGCTTATTTATTTTTTAAGTAAATGAGGGGAAAATTACATTTATGATATCTACTTTTTGATCAGACAAAGTTATCAGTTAACACTGCGTAACTCTTCCATGTATTAAAAATGAACAAGCAATTGGAAGGCGAATATAATCGAACGATATCTGAATGATAACCTTTCATCTCTATTCATAATTTGACTCAGCTGGTGCGCAACACCCAGGTTACAGTTGAAGGGTTAACGCTTCGTGAGTTTGATTCCCCCTTGGGTTAGTGCTTTTAGTATTTTAGAATCCATTTAAAATGTGTAGATCCATTTCGAATTAACTTACGCGTGCAAAAATGATCATGGATTCACCTGAAGTGCGGATGAAAATGGCTCGGAATCTACTTTAATTTCCCAATCATAGTTCCCAATCAGATGTGATATTAGACCCAATCAGATAATATCATTAGGCTTTCAAGATCAAATCAATCAACTAATGAAGAGCAATTTGTAAATAAAAGGTGCTGCATTATAAAATTAGATAAATAAATATATAATCGTATAATATATATAGTTTTGGGAAAAAATATTTATAATACAATTATTATGTATAATTTAATATAAATATTTAGTCTTAAAGTAAAATTGGCAATTTAAGTGCATTTCATTCGAATAATATTAAAAAGAGGTACATTTTCCTTATTCGATTTTTAGCTTTTAGGATATATTTCATTTTATCAGAGAAGAATTATTTATATATGAAGAGAGTTTTTTGATTGTATAAAAATTTGACTGTGAAACACTTAATATTTTATGAAAGAAAAGATTTGGAATTAAATTTAACTATCCAATGAAATTTCTTTAGTGTTTATTCATTAAAGTTTGCAAGAATTTTCAGTATGGAAATTTTTTTTTTATTTATAAAAATTGTTTACAAAAGTGTCAATCTAATCAGTAACAACATCTAAAAGCTCTAAAAACATTTTAAAATATATGTTAATTTTTTAAACTTATTTTTATGAAAATGTTTGATTAAAACGCCCCAACAAGAAAATATAAAAACATTTATATTATGCATTTAAAGAAATGTAGAAAAAAAAAGTTTCAAGGAGCTTTTCATCCCATCCATTGTGGAAGGTCAACTTTTAGAAAGTTATCTTTTATTCGAAACGTAGCAAAAACATTCATTATTGCGGGCTGTTCATTACTTCCTAAGTTCGCAGGCTTTTCTCTGCTTCTCTCCATTCTGGTCCTTTCGCAGATGAAAGTTATAAAATCCGATGCTCCGCAAATATTTGTTTTCTTCCATCAATCATATATTAATGGTTAATAATACTAAGTAATTGCCTTATAATAAACACAGTTGTAATCATATGTTGAAAATTTAACCTGAACAATTTTTGCAGCAATTGATTTCATGCTTTTGAATGATGAATTTAGCAAGTATTAATTCCATTTTTCCAAATTTTTTCACAAAACTGAGCAAATATAATTATTTTGGTTATGCGGGGACACTTCTTAAAAACGGGTTTTTCCTTATTACGCACACACACACACAAGACTAAATTTTTATAATAAATTTAATATGATTACCAACTATGGTGCATCGTAAATGTTTATATTTAACTTTTTTAAGATTTTTACATTTAAATGCAATGTTAAATCAGTATATAATCCACTAAGTGGTGATTACCAACTATGGTGCATCGTAAATGTTTATATTTAACTTTTTTAAGATTTTTACATTTAAATGCAATGTTAAATCAGTATATAATCCACTAAGTGGTGATTACCAATTATGGTGCATCGTAAATGTTTATATTTAACTTTTTTAAGATTTTTACATTTAAATGCAATGTTAAATCAGTATATAATCCACTAAGTGGTAATAAATTACTAATGCAATAACAGTGCGCATTTTTTTTGTAGAATTTTTAGCATAAATGTTTCTTCCCATATTCTGTGAAACATCTGTCAGTTTTTCTATTTGAATTTTTTATAATTCCTTTAGTGGTTTTCTGAGCACTGGTAGAAACTTATTTTTGAAAGAACTAATATATATATGTGTGTGTGTATGTATGTGTATATGCTCAAAAAATTTAATACTTTTGACATTGTTTTACATTTAATTCCATGTAGGTTTTATCGCAATTTAAAATGCTTAACTAATCTTTCAATAGGCCTAACGCTTAGAGTAAATTGATAGAAAGCAATGTAAAAGAAAATTTCGATTGTTGAATCGCATTGCACTGGTTTCTCTACTTTGATGAATTCATTTATTTAACTTATTCCATCAACTTATTCTGAAAGAATTTCAAATTTTGCATCTTATTAAATCAAGCATTTATTATGTAAAAATCAGTAGAAAAAAATTAAATATGTTAAGAAATTTCTCTTAGAAGAATGTTTTCTTGTGTTTTAAGAATAAAAACACCTGTGTTTTTCCAGAATATCATTCTTAAACTGAACTTATAAGTATTAATTCAAAAACATGAAACCATAAACAGATTAAAAATAAATTGTGCGCTTATTTTTATGCATCTGACGCAAAATTACTTTTTCTGTGAAATCAGGCGTTGAATCATTAATCATTTGACACCTTAACTGGCGCCGAAGTACCGTTTCGAGTGAAACCTACAAAAGTGGTTGGGCAGGGAGGAAAGGAAAGAAGGAGTTCACTCATGCTTACGGTCCTTCTGTTATGTCCTTGAGGATATTTTTTGGGCTTTTAATCTGAATTTTCTTTTTAGTGGTTGTACTCTAAACGCATTTCTGTTCTTACTTCCTTGAGAATATTTTCAGCAATATGGAATTCGTGGGGAAAATTATAGATTTGAATGTTATTCTTCCCTTTTTAAGTAAATTTCATTGGTGCAGCCTGTCCTATTTCGGACCTTGCGCCACAAAACCCCCAACTAAGTTAATTTCAAGTTTGTTAAATTTCCTTTATTATTTTAACTGTCAAATAAGATAAATTTGCGTGGTTTATAAATCCTTAAAAAGTTAAGTTGCATGAAACAAAATTTTATCCAAGCATTTCTTTTATTAACAATCATTTTAATTGAGCAGTTTCATAAATTGTTCTTTACTTCAAAATGTTGTTGTTGTTGTTACTTATGACATTTGGACAAGCCAAGCTCGCTGTGCCTTTGGCAGTGCGAATTAAGTCAATAGAGAGCGTCTTTCGCTTGGATCAGAGCACCACGAAGGTGCAAGTACGACTTTGCTCTTTTTAAGGTGCCTCGCGCGTAATTTTGAACCACGGTCAGGTGACGAGGCCACACCTGAGCTGGCACCCTCCTCTCCACATTCACGCCACATCAGCGAAAGGCCTTTGGACGTCACAGATTAACGTGGACACGTCCCCAACCCACGGAGTTCCAGCAACCCAGTGAAGGAGAGTACATTGTGGTCACCCTCCCCAACCACTGCCCGCGGCAAATAATATTTCACTTTGCTGAGCTTACGGAAAGCGGCGTGAAGCTACTGAGCCACTGGAGCTCTGACTTCAAAATGTAAACGAGATATGTAACTCTGAAATATACTTTAGAATACCATTCCAAGCAATTGTTAAATGGTAGGTCAAAATATGGATTCCTATTTAGTTTTCTTGATTCTAGAACAGTATAGATCTTTTTAGAATTAGCAACCGTTTTCAATTTTCTTATCGTTCCTCCAGATTTCTTATGCAATTATTGGTGAAGTTAATCATTTGTCCTATTTCAAAAGCAGTGAAATATGAAAATATGTTGTTTTTTTCTGTAGAAATAAATGTCATATTATATGTGAAGCTTGGACAAGTAGTTTTCTTTTGGGGAATACATTTTTCTGTCTAAACATATCGTGATGTGTGTCCTTTTAATTATAGCATCACACCTTTTATATCTCTGATTGATTTAAGGATATTAAATCTTTAGCTGTTAACAAGGAATACAACATAAACTATGTTTGTCATGTAATTAAAGGAAATGGATACCTTAATAATTTAGGAATCTAAATAGAAATTAATCAGATCTCGTTTTCAAGAAATAACTTTTCCACATTTTTCTTCATCTAAAATTCTATTGTTATTGAAGATTTAATGTTTTCTAATTTGTTAGCTTTTACTTGCTGAAGATTTAATGATGAAGTCTTAAGAGATTGGTTGAAAAATAGATGAATGAGTATTATTAGAATGATTATTTGATTGTAAATTGTACTTATACATGAAATTAGTTCCCCCCCCCAGAAAGTTATGTATTAAATGCTGCTTATTGTCAAATGAAAGCCGATATGTAAATGAACGACTAACACTCTTCATAGTCCAACAGTTCGTGATTTTGAATTTCACATTGGTCATGGTTATTTGTAGTTGTTCAGAATGTACTTTAAACTAATTTCTGGTCTAATTAGCCCTAGTGCAAGAAATGACCGTTGAGCGACAAACACAAACCAAACCTAGTGTCAAATAATTGGAATCAACTATTTTGTACCAAAAAAGGATAAATATAATTCTTAAAATACTATGGATTTAAGGAGTTTATTAACAAAGTAAATCAGTGTATGATCATTGGTCGCTTAAGAAAGTGTTATCCAAGATGGAGCATGTTCACTTGTACCTGCCCTTTTTGAATTTACGTAGAATTTATTATTTACGTAAAAGCACTCAAATTTAGGATAACAGGATATTTGAAAATCGAAATATGGGGAAATTTTTTCTCTTTGTAAATATAGCTTTAAACTTTGAAAAAATTAAAACAAAGTAAAAGAATATGTATACATGGTATGTGTGTTTATATGTTGGCATATACACGTGTATGCTTATGTATATATGTTTGAATATACACGTGTGTGTTTATGTATATATATGTATATACATACGCAATATGCTCATTTAAGTACCCTGCTCCTCTCTTAACTTCGGAATAGCTGTTTCTGTAAAAAGAGATGTCTAAGTATTGTAAAGTAGCTATGCGCTACTGAATAAAATCTCTTAGGTGGCATATAATGGCAAAGTTATTTCACGGAGTTAGCAAGTAATTTCCGAAAATAGAACGAGATAGAGAAAAGTAATTTACAATTAGATGAGAACAATTTATCCAAAACTAATGAAATGTTCTCAGGTTGAAAAGAAAAAGGCAATATAAGAGAACAGTGTGTAAAGCCTCTTTCACACTAGACGACTTTTATCGTACGATAAAAGATGTGAAAAAGGCCTAAAGAGCTTATTTTTCAAGCAAGCAATGTAGGTAATGGCGGACAGTTTTGGAGCTCTGCTAAGTGCTTGTAGCTCACATTAAATAAGGTAACTGATGATTTATAATCAATTTGTTTATGTTTAAGAGAAGTCAATTTAAGTCTTTTAATCAATTAGTGGAGACTAGAGACACACTTCTTGAAATAAAGCAGATAAGTCAGCCTAACAAAAGCTATATGAGAAGACATTTCAAGGAAGATGAAAGCTCTAAAGTTTCGGGTTTTGTCGTTCAGAATAAAATCATTTAGATAGTCACAAAAATTCGCAACATGCAAAAGTTTTATCTTCCAGATTTGTGTGGAGTGAATTTACCAACTGCTAAGAGAAGATAGCGACCTCGGACATCTTCTATCCTGACAAAAGATTAATTTTTGTTGAATAAGGATATCTTGTCAAATGTTCTTAACCCCAGTTTCTTACACTGCAATAACATCTGAGGAATTAAAATATTGTTGTTGTTGTTTAATAATGACACTTGGACAAGCCAAGCTAGCTACATTAAGTCGATTGGGAGCGTCTTTCGTTTTAATCAGAGCACCATGAAGGAGAAAGTACGACTTTGCTCTACACACATGCTATAGGTACCCCTTTATAGGGTAGGCAACCATTCACACCTCATTCATACAAGGAAAGGACAAAGACAGGATAGATAGAGAGAGAAAGTACATCGATGCCCGAACCGGGGATCGAACCCAGGACCTCCTTAGCCGTAGTCAGGCACGCTGACCACTAGACAATTTGGTCGGCGGAATTAAAATATTGAAGTTTCATGTATGGGTACTTATTTAGAACGCTATATGTATTCCCTCAAATTAATAAGAACATGAAAAAAGTAACAATTACGGTGATGTAAATTGACATCTAAAGTACCAGAATATCTGGTATACCCAGAATAGCAGCTGCTTACCCATCGTTAGGAAAGCTTATTGCTTCCCTTTCAAAGTTCAGATGTTCAAATGGAAATAATTGAAAACGCTAAAGGGTCACCATGTTAAACACAGGGCTTACAGATAAAATTCGATTGAATTGAATGTCACTTTTACTTGCGGTTGTCGCATGTCTCTGGCTTCAGTACTTTTTCGGGTTTTTCTTCTACCAGTGGCAGACGAGTGACTTCTAGTTTCAAATATGTTTTTTTTAATAATTTCTTCAAATTTCAGGATAACAGCATTAAGAATAGATTTTTGTTGGAATTGCTAAGATTTTTTTTTTCGAGTGACTCTTCAAATTTCGTAAGGATTGAGGTGACTATATCATTTCGCATGAGTAGTTTCTGATGGTTGATTAGATTTGAAAAGTAGCAAAATCGGTCTTAGAACTTTTAAATCGTCTTCTTGCTTCAATGAAAGGTAAATGTTTTTATCACATTAAATTTTAAAAACCAAGCTTCTTCTTCACGAGATGGTCATGCAGGATAATCTGAAACATGAAATGCTTTGCAATTAACACAACATAGAACATTAGCAGGACAAGGATCGATTTGAGCCGCAAAGTCTACGCGAAGCTGATTGTATCTTATATTTCTTTGTTGCATGTGTAAATTTAAAGCTAACACCGTATTGATGAACTTTACATACACAAAAAATCTTCAAATTTACTATACATAGAAACTAAGAAGCGTGAACAATTTTCTCTAACTTGTACAACGGAATGTTTATCTGTAATCATTCATTAGTTGAACATGTGATCATCTTTATTGGAGATGCAGGTTCGACAATGCAGAGCTGGCAGTGAATGATTAGTGTACTGTCTTCGGTTTAACAGTTCGTAAGTTTAATTCCCACCATGGGGTCGATTTTGATCCCACCAAGAGCGTCGATGTCTGTAATGGTTCGGAATACAACTTTAAACTGCAATCCTAGTCTAATTCATTCTCGCGATCCAAAAAAAAAAATGTTGAGCATCAGTTCAAATCAGCAGGCTTAACAGCGACTATTCATTCATTAAAAGCTCTCTACAGTATCGTTTCGCATTCTTGAAGACAAGTTGCCATCTATTAAAGTTTCGGAGAGACTTGTACAAAGAAAATAGAAATCTCCTGAGTGATCTCATGCGTACTCTATTGAATTCAAGTTGGGTGAACGCGCTGATCATTCCAAACGAAGTAATGTTTCATGTATTGTTTTTACCACATCATCACTTATACAATCATACGTTATCGTCCATAAACATGGCGTCCGAACATATGGCGGTAAAAGTAGGGACAGAAATTTGGGTCTAGGATTGCATTGTGGTAAATAATTGATGTCACTAATGTAAGAGGAAAGTCGTGGGCTTATATCCCGGACCAAACAATGGAAATAATAATGACTGTAATTGTATTTTTCAATGGTAGTGTGAGTTTGAGAATAATTTTACTGAGATTCTGCTGGTCCATATCCCTCGGGAATCATTATTTATACAGAATCAGAGCTCTTCGATGAATAATACACTATCCTATTGCTGTGGTGTCTGTGCAGTGGCTGATTAAGGCAGGACAGGGCAGTTGACCCGGGCTGCAAAATTAGAGAAAGCCCCAAATCAAATGGAAGTTTAGTTTATGTTGTCTACCAAATAAAATCGTTTGCCAAATTGAATAGAAAATTTGTTGTGAAGCAAAGGGAGGCCCCTAAAAATTTTTTGTCCCGGACCCTAATTAGGTTAAGTCGGAACTTGGTCCTATGTTATTATTGTTTCACTAGTATACTTCCCTGTTCCTAGCCCTAAATTGGGCTCTACCAATTACATAGAAGCAGTCGGATGGAGTCTTCCGGATTTTGAAACAGAGACCAAACAGAAGATCCAAAATACTTAGTCTGCCACCCCAATGTATCATTTCACTTGGAGGACATTGCGACAACGCCCAATTTTAACATTTCCCAGCCACCTTTAGCGAACACGATGGATCTTCGCATAATCTGGGATTCGGAATCACTACCTTCCGATAATGAGAACGACACCCGAACAAACCAGGCCACCGTGGCCTTTCTGGTCCTATGTGATAATCATGCAGATCTATTATCCAGCGCCCTCTGTAACTATCATTAGTACCATCAAAGCAACTATTGTGTATATTAATGAACATGCAAATACTTACGAATTGCAACGTCTCTTATTCCGCCGCAAGGAATAATCATATTGATTTTTTCACTTAACATCGTAATTTTTTGTAGAGTGAATAGTAAATGAAATTAAGATAGTAATAAAAGTCAAGATTTATAAGAAACAGAGAAAGCCTATAACGATTCCAAATATTTAATTACAGAAAAAAATTACATTTACAAGATTTCTAGAATGAACATCTTAACTTTCGCAGTAGTTGTGCATTGCTATCCTAAGATTTTACTTAAAAAAAATTTCTATTTCCAATCAGAGTCGAAGTTGAAGAAGTAGTTCTTAAGAGGAGTTGTGAATTGGAAGTAGTTTTACGACAGTAACCAAGCGTTTCTGTGATTACATAAAAACAGATGGTCTTCTGAAAAATATATGTATTCCATTTGAAAAGAGTTTGTCGAGGTATCGCTATTCTTAAGACTTCAACTTACTCCAACCAAGTTGATCTATTCCGAAAACGCCGAGTTTGCCACCGCGGATAACGGTCCTCACGAGTGTGGTTGGTTGCAGGCAAAACCTCAAACGATCATTCCTCTGAATGGATCCGTCCGATTACATAATTTATTTAAATGCCGTCACCCACTCATTTTCAGGAATTAGGAATAAAGAAGTAAATAAACAAGCGCTTAATATAACGTCCAATGCAACTGCTGAAATGGACCCATTCATTATACATAACTCTACATTTGGTTATCCATATAGTAAGAATGAATGCAAATGTTGATGTACTATTTCTTCAGTTATTTTAATTTTACTACTTGTTGCTTATTTTTTGAAACATAGATTATGTGACTAATCCATATCATAGGCATGTTCACAGCATTTGACCTGTTGCTATTATCAAGTTGGCAAATGAATTTGTGAATACTTTACTAAGAATTTTCTTAATAGATTGACTTAAGGTTGTTATACGTGCTATTTTTCTGGGATTCAGGCGGATTGAAGATCTTGGCGATGGATTAGCTATGGGCGCTAATCTATCACCAAAATTCCCAAATGCGTCGCCAAATGCGTCGTCGAGACGTACCTAGCAAATTTCGTCTCGTTTTATTTTATATTAAAATTATTTTATTTTACTTTTCAATGAATTTAAATTGTTAATTCATGTGTA
Organism: Latrodectus hesperus; assembly: GCA_037975125.1. Classification (NCBI taxonomy): domain Eukaryota; kingdom Metazoa; phylum Arthropoda; class Arachnida; order Araneae; family Theridiidae; genus Latrodectus; species Latrodectus hesperus. The sequence continues at coordinate 15,480,046 of CM075854.1, forward strand.
AACACACAACTGAAATTTTAAGAATTGAAATTTATGAGGGAATAAATTTGTGAAAATATTTAATAAAAATCTTAAGTTTTCTATACGTTATTAATAATTTTTATAATAAATATTATTAACATGACTTTAAATTTCGTAAATTGACGAAATATAAAAGTAAAAATATTATAATATTAATGCAGTAAGAAAACTGATTTTCTTATTTCAGTGTTAATATGAATATAATCATTTCAGAATATTTCAAAATAATAAATTTTATTATCATTCTATTTAAACTATTGTATTTGTAACCTGCATGTTTATTTTCAATATTTTATTAAATATATTTAAGCATAGTTATTAAAGCTGCATAAATTTAAAAATAATTAACTATAAGCGATCTTAAATTTTATACGTTCATTGGTTTTCATGCTATTAAAATATTTCTGTATTCTGTTTTCTTTTCCCACACTTGTTTGGCAAGATCATTAAATTAGACCAAACAGGGTAGTTTTTTTCTTGTGCCTTGTAACATTCATGAATTTAATAAAACTTTTTATTTTTCATCTAAACGTTTTCATTGCATGCATTTTAGAGAAAAGTTGGATATTTCTTCAAATCATAAAAATGTTTTACTTTGATGAATTTTACTTGAAAATTTGCATACTTATTTTGTTTTTTCTATTTCTGTAGTAACTTCTCGTGTTACAAATGGCCCAATACATATGAGGCCATTAGTGGCTCTATTAGATGGAAGGGATTGTAGTGTTGAAATGCCGATACTAAAAGATATAGCTACAGTGGCGTTTTGTGATGCCCAATCAACACAAGAAATTCATGAAAAGGTTATACTTATAATATTTAATATTTATACAGATAATATTTGTTCATGATTATGGTCTGCAAAACATTTATATAATTTATTTTAATTAGCACCTGAGTTTGTGCATTTTTAAATTTTCCTGTTTTATGTTAAGATTCTTTTTCTTTTTTTGTATAGTTTCATCTTTTATCTACTTATTTATCTGCTATTATATTATACTAAAATATGTACTCTAAAACTATGTACTAATTAAACCTTTTAAAGCAATGTCACTTTTGATATCTAATCTAAAAGAATTTTTTATTATGTTATTTATTGATAATTTTTTATATAAAGCTTTAAGTATATTACTTCAAACAAATTCTTATAATTTTTTAAAATATATTTTGCTATATATTTCGCTTAATTTTGAACATTTGTATTGTGTTTAATGATGAGAACATTTCAAAGCATTAATGACCTTTAGGAATCTTAATTTATTATTTCTTAAAAGAACCTTGAAAGAATATGTATGTTTTCTTTATCAAATGTTTAGGTGTAAGTATGATCTATCCCCCCTCTGAAGTGATTTCTCGCCAAATACAGCGTCCTTTGATTTGATTGTGTTGCCAATTTAGGTTTTTGTTACTTTTCAGATTTTTATATTGCCAGATTTGGTTTTTCTCGAGTTTTACATCATATTTATGATTTTTCTCGGTGGTAACAGCATTTGAAGTTTTCATTTTACTTTCGATTCGAAGTTTTTGTTCTAAGTTTCAATTCGAAGCCATTTAACCGCTGTTTGCTGCAGTGTTTCCTTGTCACCAGCCACAAAACATCATAAACTGTTCTTTATTCCAATTTCTTTTTGTTTATTTATTATTTATATCTTTTTTTATTCATTATGTATTTTTTAATTTATTATTATTTTTTTCTTTTACATTTTCAACATCGTAAACTTCTTTTTTTCCATTTTCTTTTTGTTTATTTATTATCTTTTTCTTATATAGTTTTGTTAATTTATTATTAGATTTTTCTTATATATTTACCATAATATTACCGAGCACATTTGACATGTGAGCTTGAAGTCATATCAAGTAAGTCCATTATTGTTAATTACTTATCTCTTTTAGCGGTTGTCTTGAAAAGAAGGCTAACCAAACAAAAAAAGATTTTATTCGTTTTCCAGTAATACTTTTTTTAGATTTTTTATACTACTATGTGATTTAAAATTTTCTAAAGTGCATATTTTGGAACTTTGGGAAAATTCTTGTGTTAAAACAACATATGCTTAACTTGGTAACGAAAAAGTCGCCAATTGGGGATGGTCCTACTAATTCTAAAATTGGAAACTATTAAATTCAGTTAAAGGTTTGACAATCCAATTTACAATAAATTTTTTTTTGATTTGGAATCCACTCTAAAGTGTTGGTGTTTTTTTTGATTTGGAATCCACTCTAAAGTGATGGTGTTAAAGTGTTGGTGTTCTAAAGTGTATGAATCCACTCTAAAGTGAATTAGCAATCATATTTACAAAAAATACCCTTGGAGAACAAATTTTACCCATCAAAATTCAAATAATGAATTTTTTCAAATAATGTGGGTGTTTAAAAAAGTAATCTAACAAGCCCATTTAGAGAAAATACTTATTCAAGAATGTATATATATATAACATGAAAAACAGTAAAACTAAGAAGACAAAATTTGAAAGCTATTAAAATATACAATACAAAGAATTGGAGAAAAGCATAGGGAGCAAAGCTTCATCAGGAGAGAGATGGTCACTATGCAAAATAAACAGTCGTCTGACATACATAAAAGACAAATGTCTGAAAATCTTTGAACAATTCACCCAAAGCATGTTCATATTAAAAGAAAAAGCATAAAGAATTAAAGTATTCAGTATAACATTATATTCAAGAATTAAAGTATTTATATGTTTATATATCAAAGAAAAGTATAAACAAACCCACAGTAGAAAGAACAGATACAATACCCAAACCAGCTAATCAAAATGAACTTAAATATAAAAGATAAATTTGCTAAAAGTAAATTTAAAATTGGGATAAAGAAATAGTTGCCAAAAATAATTAAATTCAAAAAGTTAAAGCTGTTCAGAAACATGCAGTAAATTTAAAATTAAAATATGCTTAAAGAGATTTAAGGTTAAAATATGTTTAAAGATATTTAAAGTGACTGAAACTGAACATAGGTGTTTTCAGGATTCTTGCAAGAACTTCAATGCTTGAGTGGAACTTTTGTAGTTGTAAAAACTACAAATTATTTAAATCTTACAAGCGATTCTCTATTTTCTACAAATTTAAAAATAAAATTAGTTGGAAAGTAATTATTTTTGAAGGGATCAATTAGGCGTTTTATTTGATTTTTAGTAATTTCATGATTATTACAGATATTATAAATGCGATTTAGTTAATTAAATATAAAAATCCTGTGTATTTTTAAATAAATATTTGAGTTCCAGTATATTAACTTATTGATCTTAAAATTAAAATGATTCGTTTTGTCAAAAACATGAACATATGTAATAGAATTATCAATACTGATAAATCTAAAAATTCTGCTTTAGTATTAATTTTAATTAGAGAATGTTCATTGTGGTAAATAGATTTAGAACTATCTTCAAAATTTAAATTATTGAAAACAATAAGATCATCAATGTTTCTAAAAGCAAAAGGATGCTGATAAATGAAACTTTTTTTCAAAATAATGTAGAAATAGATTTGCAAATATGCAAGAAAAGTTGGATCCTTTTGGAATACCACAATTTTGAATAAATATATTTTCACCATTATATATAAAATTATTATAAATACACAATTTATAGGAATTTATGAAATGTTGATTTTGAATACTGGAATAAGTGATTCCAGTATTCAAAATCAACATTTCATAAATTCCTATAGCCCTGAAAATGGAGATAAAATACATCGTTTAATTTATCAATCCTAGTGAATCCTTGTTATCCTAGTGAAAATATCTTTAAAATCAAAAGATCTAATGCAATATATACTATTTTTTTGATAAATAAATCCAAAATAGGTCTATTACTAATTATCCAAGTAGCTTCAGATTTAACAATATTTTCTAATATAGTTTAAGTTAAGAGTTTATAGATCTAAAATATTTAAACTAATTTTACCCATAAGATTGATTCTTTTATTTTTAAAATTTCAAATCTTTATAATACACCTATTGAAATTTTTGCAGTTTGGAAGTTTGTTGTTTAATAAAATAAAGGATTTTTTAATAATAACTTAACATTTCTGGTATTAAACTTGACCCATTAAAACCTGCCATTAAGAATCTTAAAGATAACTTCATTATTACACCTGTTGATAAAGCCTCCAATAACTACGTATTTTTTGTTAACATTTTTATTTAGATTTATTTAATAAAGAAACTTATAATTCCAACACATACAAACGTTTAAATTCCACAGTTAATGTCATTAATAAAAAAATTCTTGGTTTTTATAAACTTTTAAAGATAAACAATTATAAATTAGAGTTTCTTTATTCGACAGTTAATCTGAAATTTCATAAATCTCCTATAAAATTCAAATATATTACTTGTGGTACTAAATCTTATATGAATAAACCTGGTATCATTTTTGCTGAATATCTTAACAATATATTAGAAAATGTTGCTTAATCTGAAGCCACTTGGATTATTAGTAATAATAGACCTATTTTGGATTCTTCTTTCAAAAAATAGTTTATATTACAAAAGTTATTTTGATTTTAAAGACCTTGTCACTAGCATAACAATTGATAAATTAAATGATGTATTGTATCTCTATTTTCAGGACTATAGGAATTCATGAAATGTTGATTTTTTATACTAGAATAACTTAAATTGTGTATTTATAATAATTTTATATATAATGGTTAAAATATATTTATTCACAAAATTGTGGTATTTTACACAAGGATCCAACTTTTCTATCATACTTACAAATCTATTTCTACATTATTTTGAAAAAAAGTTTCATTTATCAGCATCCTTTTGCTTTTAGAAACATTGATGATCTCATTGTTTTCAATAATTTAAATTTTGAAGATAGTTCTAAATCTATTTACCACAATGAACATTCTCTAATTAAAATTAATACTAAAGCAGAATTTTTAGATTTATCAATATTGATAATTCTATTACATATGTTCATGTTTTTGACAAAACGAATCATTTTAATTTTAAGATCAATAAGTTAATATACTGGAACTCAAATATTTATTTAAAAATACACAGGATTTTTATATTTAATTAACTAAATCACATTTATAATATCTGTAATAATCATGAAATTACTAAAAATCAAATAAAACGCCTAATTGATCCCTTCAAAAATAATTACTTTCCAACTAATTTTATTTTAAAATATGTAGAACATAGGGAATCTCTTGTAAGATTTAAATAATTTATAGTTTTTACAGTTACAGAAGTTCCACTCAAGCATTGAAGTTCTTGCAAGAATCCCGAAAACACCTATGTTCAGTTTCTATCACTTTAAATATATTTTAACCTTAAATCTCTTTAAACACATTTTAATTTTAAATTTACATGTTTCTGAACTACTATAACTTTTTGAATTTAATTATTTTTGGCAACTATTTCTTTATCCCAATTTTAAATTTACTTTTGGCAAATTTATCTTTATTTAATATTTAAGTTCATTTTGATTTGCTGGTTTTGGTATTATATCTGTTCTTTGTACTGTGGGTTTGTTTACTTTTCTTTGATATATAAAAGATATATGATGAAAGATATATGTATGTATATGTATATATATATTACTTTAGTTTTTGAAATAAAAGTCTTTATACTTTTTTTTTAATGTGAACACTCTTTGAGGGGAATTGCTTGAAGATTTTTAGACATGTGTCCTTTGTGCATGTCAGAAAAGAGAGTTTATTTTACATAGCTGATCATTTTCCTCCTAATGAAGATGTGATCCCTATGATTTTCTCCAGTTCTTTGTATTGTATATTTTAGTAGTTTTCAAATTTTATCTTTCTAGTTTTACTGTTTTTCATGTTTTATCTAATTTATACTGGCAAATCTCTTTAGCTACTTTTGCAATGGCTAGATTTCCTGTAATATGTATTTTTTGATATCGTTTTTTTTCAGTATTGCATTCATCACTTAAATATATACTTGTTGCCTATGTTTATGTATATATATATATATATATATATATATATATATATATATATATATATAATATATATATATATATATATATATATATATATATGCAGTGTAGGAATTCACATATACATATTTCTTTTCTGCATTGCCACCATGACAATCTAGGCATTTGTTCTATTAGTACACCAAACCATCGAAATTGGCATCATAGAAATCAGTTGTACAAACACCTCAAGATAGCTCGCTGACTTTCCAAGTGTTTAAGTCCAAAAAGATGTTAATTGCTTAGTGGGAGGTCAGGCTTGTAAGGAGGGTGATCCAGTACCTTCCACCAGAAATGCTGTAATAAATCTCACTTAACTATGGCTGTATGCCATCAGGCATTGTCCTGGAACAATAGGGCACCTGTCATGAGAAATCCCAGTCTTCTACCACGAATTGCCTCTTTTAATTGACCCAGTGTAGCACATTAATTGGCAGCATTTACTGTTGTTTTATGAGTAAGGAAATCTGCCACTAGCACAAAAAATTCAACCAGGAAATCAACCATTCAAAAGGAAATCAATCGGGTCACAAAAAATTGTTGTCATAACTTTCTTTTCAGAGTGTGTTACTTTGCATTTCTTACAAGGGGGGATGAGGGACACTTGTATGACACTGAGGCTTGCTTCAACTCAGATGTCACGTGACCCACCCATGTTTCATCACCAATATCGATATGATGTAATACTGTAACGTCCTCCCAGTGATAATGCATTAAGTGTTTGAGAGAGAACCCAGTTCATATGGCTTTATGCTCATCTGTGAGTTGTCTCAGTACCCAATGAGCACATGTCCTTTTGTAGCCCAACTACTCATGCACAATAATTTGTGCACTGCACTTGTGATATCAAGCTGTTTTGGAATTGCACTCAGACTAATGCAGTGATCTCTTTGATTCAAAGCTTCAATATTTTTGTGACTTAACACATTTTACCGTACACTTCCAGTTGCTGCTGAATTTCAGCTTGAGAGGTTTTTTTAAATGTAAAAACCTTATTACACTTCTTATTTCAATTATAGACCATATTTCCCTTCATGCAATCTTCTAATTTTGTTTTGTTTCTGGATAACCAGCTACACCTACCTGCATGGATCGAATATTGTGATCGTCTTAGTTATCTTAAGATGGATTTTTATTCCTAAGGATAATTTGCACACCCGTCAAAGCTCTTGTTAGCTTATTTTTTGAAACACCTTAAATTGAACCAGTAAATAAAATTTTTTAAGACTTAGAATGTTCTCTTTCTGTATAGTTTGTCAACTATCATAGATTAAATATTCCTTTGCTGTGAACATTTACTATTTTTTGTGTGTGTGTGCTTTATTTGCTAAGGCTGTGCTTAAATTAATTTTTAAAAAGGCTGTATGAAAGTGAATGTCATCGGAGTTATAACAGTATATTTGTATTTATAAACAAAACTAAGTTGTTTTATTGTTAGTTTGGATTATTACAAAAATGTTTTCATTGAGATAGTATATATATTCAAATTTCTGCTTTATGTCAAGCTTGTTTGTGTTCAATTTCATTGTTTTATTTGAATGCTATTCTTGATTTTTAATTGTATTCATTACAAAAATTATTTTAATGTAAATGTGTTTAAAGATGACACTGAAAATGTATAAATAAAAACTGTAATTTAACGAAGATTCTATATATCTCAATAATTAAAATTTCAGTGCATGTCACACAAAAGAATATTTAAAAGTATTTGTAAATTTTATTCATTATTGGTTATAATTATCAACCATTTATAAATAATGAAAGGCAATTATATAATATCAAAATCTGGTAGACTATCAAATACGTAAATGGTTTGGAAGTAAATAGCCTATAAACAATCAAATTTGAATATTGGAATGTTTTGGTCAACATACCAAAACAAAGTGTAATTGAAACGTAAACATAATTTGCATGTTAAGAATACTAACTTGAAGTTAGTAATTTTAAATCTGACTTTTTTCCAAATTAAGGTTTAAAGTTTTATGGTTATCTATTAAATAATAAAGCTTAATCTAAATAGTTTTCAACATTTTTTTATGGGAGTGTTCTCATTGCGTAGAATTTACAGATTTTATATTCTCTTCAAAATTACAACTAGTATCTTTTAGTTTCACTGTTTCATTTCGAATAATTTTTTGTGCCATTAATAACCTTACCCTCTTGATAAAATTTTTTTTTATTTGTGAAGATAAAAAGATTTGTGTAATATTGCCTCCTTGTAAATTCAACATTTCTCACAGAAACCTGAATTGTGATATGTATCTGATAACATTTTCTAGAGATAATATCTTTATTTTGTTTGCATTTATATTTATTCGAATATCCTTCAAATTTTTAAGAAGAAAGCTTATGCATCATGTTTTCATCAGTCAGAAACTTCAGTAATTTTATCTGAAGTATTCATGAATCCATTTTTTACTGTGCCAGTTGAAAATTTCTATGAATTTATTTAATTGCTAATAAATATCAAGGGTTTATGATTTTGAAATGTAAGATGTAGATGGGTGAGAAAATTCACACTGTGAACTTTTTATGCAACAAATGTGGAATGCTTTGCAATATTAACTTGAAACAACTTTTTTGCATTCATAATTTTATCAAATTATTTTGAAAATTATAAAGAACATCTTTGCCTCTACATTTATGTTTAAATAACTCTTTTAAAACAAGTCTTGTTCTGATACATATACTTTAATTTTTTAACATTGAATTTATAGAACTATGATTTATGGTTTAATGTTTTGTAAACTTCATAAAAAATAGTCTTGTGTTGTAAAAAATATCATTCCCTTTCTTTTTTTCTTGTACTGTATTTGATTCAAGTCTTTCATTTTGGGAAGTTTTTACTCTTAGGTTTTAAATGAAGCTGTTGGTGCTCTAATGTGGCATACTATTACGCTAACTAGAGAAGATTTGGATAAGTTTAATGCTCTCAGAGTTATTGTGCGTATTGGTTCTGGAGTTGATAACATTGATGTGAAAGCTGCTGGGGAATTAGGTATGATAAAATGATACTTTTTAAATGTATTGAACATTAGGATTTTATATACTTATTCAATATTGGAACAGGCAAATTAAATCTTGCATATTAATTTTTTAAAAAAATGATTTAATTTTTATTTAATAGAGGGATTTATTTAAATAAATAGTTCTAAAGTTTTATCTTCAGACATAGTAACTTAATTTCTGAATCCTTAAATAATGACATTATATTCATTATTGGGATATTTTATGATGTGTTCATAGTTAAATTATTTGTATTTTTGAATTATTGTATTTCTCATTAATTTATTATCTTTTTACAACTTACATTGAAAAGTATAGTTTTCCAATTGTTACCAATCAATATTATAAATTTTGATGAGGGTGTTTAGCTTATAAATCTTGCTACGTATTTTCATACTGATAAGTTTAATGTATCTCCTTACACAAATATTTTGTACATTTTTAAAAACTTGAAGTTTTTTTTATTGTATTTAATGTAGAATTTGTCATCTTTTCCAAGTTGAATATAATATATCTTATAATGGAAGCTAATTCTAAAACTGTAAACCATTAACAATAGAACAAATATAAAATGTAGTAAAATATTTGATTATTTTAATCTCAGTGAGAGAAGTGCATATATGTATTTGTTATACACACATGTATATGTTTAGTATGTATAAATATAAAAAAAAAACTATTATCACTATAACAAACTCTTGTTATTTCAGTTATCCTGAAATTTGAAAAATAAATTGGTTTTAATTCGAAGACATTTTAAATATCTTATTTATCAATATTATATCCTACTGTGTATAAATATTTTAAATTCAGTGTAATGGTTTTTACATAAACTTAAAATGAAAAGCCTGGCAATTTTGTTATGAGTCTCATTTGTTGTGATACATATTAAAGCATAGTAATATGCAAGTCTACATAAATTCTAGTTAATAGAATAGACAAAAGGTTTATACTGTTCTTTGAATAAGTAAGTGTAAATGTTGTTTTTCATTACAAGGTAATATCAATCAATAAGTCTTGGTTGAATTAGTCATTGTATGCTAAAAATTGTTCTTGAGCAATTAATCTGTAGTTTTTAAAGATTTCCTTAGAATCCAATAATTATTTAGATTGAATTCATTCAGACCATATATATATGCATGCACAGTTTGCTTTTGTTAGTGGTCTTTCTGCTTTGCCTTCCTTATATATAAGGAAGGTTCTGAACTAAGCTCTTAATTTATACATTAATTCAATGCTATTCCTAAAAATTCACAGTAGTTCTATGAAAATTAATCTCCATGCCAGTAATAGAGCTAAACATTTTAATCTAAGTATAATATTGCTGCTGTCTTGTAAATTTTCAAGAATAATTATAAATCAAATTGAATTTAAGTATTAAATACAAATCACAAGTAGAAATGCAAGATTAAACAACTCACTTCCTATTTAAATAATGCTTAGGTGCAAATCACTTTAGTTCACTTCAAAGTTATTTAAAATATTGTGAGTTGATTTCAACTCAAATATTATTGGCATTTAGCAAGTAATTACAACATAATTTTAAAAAATTAGTTCCTTACTATTTAGTTATGTAAAATTTTCAGCAAGATTCCATGTATTAAATTTAATCTAACCGAAAACTTTATTTAACATTAATGATTGTCTACTATAGTTTCTAATTACTTATTAATTTCTGTATGCTGCTTTAATACAAATAATACAAAATGACTGCAACAAAATTTTTGCTTCATTAAATATCTGTATATACTGGAAGATTTTAGGAAATTTGAAAAATAATATATATATATATATATATAAAGAGAGGAATTAACACTTAGTCCAGGATCCCTCAGGTTTTTAAAAAGAGGATAACCTGTTTCATAGTTGGATGATACTCAAAGAAACTTAAATACTTAAAAAAATCAAGAATTTGAGAGGGTTGCTAATGATAGAAGATTCAGGAGGGAGCGCATGGTTGTAGTAGCCAAGGGCTGTTGTGCTTGTGAAGAAAAGGGGAATGTACAGAGAAGTTAATTCCAATCAATATCTAAAATATGGTTTTTACTTTTTAGTTATCTTTCTCTAATGTTTATTTTATTATCTGTTTGCTTTATGTGTTGATTGTTTTTTTTTCATATGTTGTGTTTTTAAATGCAACCCCCTCAAAGTCTTGTCAAACAGCCTCACCGTAGCGAGGGGGTGATCCTGGATAGAATGGGCAAAGTACGTTGGGAGTGTATACTCCTGGTAGGGCCACCCAAGACGTTCCACTTTATCCAGATAATAATGTTAGACAGGTGAACGAGCAAAGTCAGACTTCTGCCTTTCTTAGGTGCTCAGGGTAGCTACTACCATCAGAAGCCGCCCCCCTTTCCCTTTCATGTTCATGACACCTTTAACACCTACTGAACTGCATTGGCTTTTCAAAGCGTGAACCCTGGAGCTGTCATCGATTCTTCGAAGGCGAAGGATGTCATGGACCTGGTCTGATTCAGACCAGGGGATAAGAAATAAGAAGAAGAAATGCAGAAACAGTTGTGTTTTCTTAGTTTTAAAAATGCAAAAGCCAAGGAACTCTATAAAGAAGAGAGAATATTTTTTAATTGTAAATCTTATTATTGTATTACGAAACAACTGTTTAACAGTAATTATCTTTGAACTTTAGATTTTTGTATTGTTTTATAATTAGAATAACTGTATATGCAAAAGGAAGATCGTTGGTTCATAAGAGATGATAACTTTTATAGGTAAAATGGGACTAACTAAAAATTGTTTTTAGATAGATAAAAGCACATCTTCCACAAATGGTTGTATAAAAAATTGCGTAAAATGATGACTTAAATTATCTTGATAAATGAAAGAAAAGTGAGTGACTTGCCAACTTTGCTTGTAAAAATGGATGAAGAGAATGATTTCAATATGGTTGGTCAAAATATTATGGTAGAAAATAATTAACCATTTTGTTTTATGATCAAAGAAATGGAATAATTAGTATCTACTTTCATTAGGGCTAGTTACTGTTTTCAGAGTTCATACATTTCTTGGAAACTCATTAAATTCCAATTTTTTTATTGGCCTTTGAAACTCCTGGAATTTTGACTTGGCTCCTTGAAAATTGTAAATTACTCCTGGAACTTTTACATACCTTAATGCATTGATTTATTTTGGAAAATATTATAATTTTTCAAATTTTGTGTTTTAATATTTTAAAATTTTCAGTAAAATTGTCTGAAAACCTAGATGGCGGTACAATTGATATTAGATTGTTGTATTCTTAACTGTTTAAAGATCTAGTTCAGCTACAATAATTTCATGGCAATCTGGTTCAGCTGTATTTAGATTCATGTGTGTGAGAAGTGAGATAATCGCCAAACAAGAGGTCGGCATGTTCTGCAATCAGATGAGGGATTTTAATTGATTTTTTCTGTTTGCTTTTGTTTTCTTTTTACTGTATAAAATGCACTGGCTATTATTTATATACAAAATTTTTGAATTTAAATATACTTTCTATGTCTCCCTTGGTGAAAACTGTGCATAATTTCAGTGAATCAAGATGAATTTGTTTATTAATGAAATAAAGGCTGAAATGAATTATTTAATATGCTTGGTGGAAAGTGTCTTTTCACTGACCGCACGGTGGACTCTGAAAAACTCATACAAAGATTGACTTTTGCATGGTTCAGAAATGGTGCATGGTGCCCATTGTCTGTTTTGCAAGAGTCTTCTGTATTCAAATATGGACGAATCAGCTATCAAATTTCGTATGAAAGAGTGAAAAATATATGTTTGTTAGAGCGTTTTGTATGTGTCAAAAAATCTACTCATTTAAAAGATTTTTTCATTAGAAATGTTCCTGGTAAAGAATGTGAGCCCAAAGCATGTTTTGAAATTTTAGATTCATTTGCTTCTTCAAAAGAAATTTTAAAGGCTAAAATTCTATGAGGTGTCTTAAAGTTTTAAACAGTGGATTCAGCTACAGTTCTTGTAGCAGTATAAACTGTCTCTTGCAAGCAATCTTTCCAGACATTGCTATTGTAAAGCAGTATAAATTTGCTGGAAAAATGTGTATTTATTCAACATTTTTTGGAATTGTGCATTATTTATTCAACTTATTGAAAGGAAAATTAAGAATGTTAGTAATTACGTGCTTCTCTTTGGTGAAAGCTTAAATATAATCATCAGCAAAATTTTTGTTTATAATTAATCAAAAAATGAGAAAATATATTGAATGATTAAAGAAAAATAACAATACATCAAAAATGTATGCAGGAGAAAAGCCTAGAATATCGATATGAAATTGCAGTTTTAAGAGAGTAAGTAAACAAAAAAATTTTAGAATTGCTTTTATTAAATAATAAATTGAAAAAAGTCGTCCTCGAAATTTCATCTAATAGCTGTATTTGTTTTGAGTAAGTATATTTATGTTTGAAAAGATGTTATATACATATCTTGAAATATGAAATAAATTAATAGATAGGAATCTATTGAAGATGTATAAAATAATGGGTGATTTTAGAGTTTATAAAAACAATGTATAATACAATAATATAAAAAATATTGATTATTTAAATAAAAAATATTCTGTTAATGGCTGTAAATTCATTGAGGCTTTTGAAGTAACCATGAAACACAACCTGAATTTAAAAAATTAAAATTCTTTTTTAACATGAATGTTGATACCCCTGGAAATTTTTGATTTGACTCCTCAAAACCCCTGGAATTTGATTCTTAGATATCTGCATGATCTTTTATGATTTTATGATTTGAGACAAGAACCAAAAACTCTTTTGTCAGGATGTTGGTTTAGTGAGTTGAAATCTAAGGATTCAACAAATAAACACAAAGAAAGCCAGAAGAATATAAAATTTTCAGGCAACCTGTTATTTGTTGGATTTTTAAGGAAACTCCATTAAAATTTTCAGTAGATTTTTTCTTTGAACTTAATTACTCAAAAATACAATATCTGATGAATTTAAAATTTTTAAGCTAAACTCTTAGTTATGATAAATTACATGGAAAATGTTTGGCAAATGGTTTTATCAAACCTTAGAAATGGAATAAGACCTCGGTTCTATTTTGTTGGTTTACGGAAAACCTTAGTCAATGATAATATATTTGATGTCCTAAACTCTTACTCTTGATAAAATAAATAGCTGCAAATTTTTACAGAATTTTATTTTAAAGTAGAATATATGTGAAATATATTTATATCATATAAACTCTGCTATAATGAAAATGGTATGTGAAAATATATTTTTATGAAAGTAACATTTTCACCTGAAAATATATGTGAAAATATATGTAGAATATATGTGAAAATATGTTATATTTCTACAATATTTTCAATAAACTTTGTAATTTCTCTGAAGTTTGTTTGAATATTTATTGAATGAATTTTATTGAAATTTGTTATATTAAGTTGAATTTAGAACTAAGGAAGGAGAGATAATGAAATATTTTTATCCTAGTTATCTTAGTCAATTACCAATACTTTTGAGATAGGCTGTAATGCTTATTTTTGAAGAAAAACTAGATTCATATCATTCTATTTTATCTTGAGAATTCAGTGCTCTTATATGTAAACATTAAATTTAATTTTCTGATTGCAAAAATTTTGTCTTCCATTTTGAATAAACTTATTTTGATACTACAAATATTGAAGTTCTCAAGAGTATTTATTTTTATATCTAATTGATTTATATATATGTGAATAACTGAACTCAATATCATATATTTTGCTATCCATTTCATGTTAAATAAATCTGAGACTGCACTTTGTATATGTGTGCATAATAGGTACATTTTATTTTATAGGAATTGCTGTTTGCAATGTTCCTGGGTATGGTGTTGAGGAAGTTGCAGATACTACAATGTGCCTAATTCTGAATTTGTACCGTCGTACATATTGGTTAGCAAATATGGTAAAAGAAGGTAAGAAATTCCAAGGTCCTGAACAAGTTAGAGAAGCAGCTCAAGGATGTGCAAGAATTCGTGGTGACACACTTGGTGTAGTTGGTTTAGGCAAGTCTTATTATTTAATGTTCCTTAAAGCTTTATTTTGATTAGTATGTTAAAGTGTTAATCAAATGTATTTTATTTTGATAAAATTAGAATTTTCTTCAGCATTTTATTTAATGCATCATTTTTAGGTCGGGTTGGTACAGCTGTTGCTCTTCGTGCAAAAGCATTTGGTTTTAATGTTATCTTCTATGATCCATACCTTCCAGATGGCATTGAAAAATCTCTAGGTCTTACTAGGGTCTACACTCTACAAGAGTTATTATTTCAAAGCGATTGTGTCTCATTACATTGTACCTTGAATGAACACAATCATCATGTTTTTAATGACTTCACTATTAAGCAAATGCGGCCAGGTATGTTTCACTCCTGTGATGTGTTTAGTTTGATAGTGCAAAATTATTTCTTTTTATTGTTTAAAGCATCATATATGATGACATTAATTTTGATTTTTTTAAAATTTATTTTGTATAAAGTAACTTTATATTAATTTTTTTGTATTTATATAATTATTTTTGACTTACATATTTCCATTTTTTCATGCACATATGTTTTAGATAGCTAATTTATTATATTTAATCTGATTAACAAATTTTGTGTCTTTGAAATTTTGTTAATGAGGTAATTTTATGACTGGTGATAATACTTTGATAGATTAAATAAGAATTTTCAAAAGTATTTAATTATTTTCAATCTTTAATATTGATTACCCAAAACTTATGTTTAGAAGCATATTATAACTTTTTCTCTCAAAATTTAGTAACTGCAACTTTTATTTGCAAGTAATTTTAAATCATGTAATAAGAAACAGCTGTTGTGCTCAACTTTTTGGATGATATTATATGTTAGTGTTCTCAACTCTTAAGATCACTTTTGCATTTAATTGTATTAGTAATTTTAGATAATACAAAAATCTTTTTATTCTTTTTGAATTTAGTGTGAAAAATTCTAACATTTTTTGAAGTATTACGAATTTTAGTAATTCATAATTAATTAATATTATTTTTATGTAAAATTTGAAGTAGCAACTAAATTTTCTAACAACTAAATCTACTCTGTTCTTAGCTTTCTGTTTCACTAGATTGTTTCTTGTAAAAAAAGAAACTTTTGCAAAGTTTGGATATTATAACTCATGTTTCGTTTAATTGTTTCACAATAGTATTAATATATCAAGGGTTTTATAGACTAATTTGTACTTATAATATGTTTAGAGTTTTACAAATTATATGATTTTCCTAACAAGACTTCTGTGATTGTCCATGTGTTTATAAAAAGTTATTACATGAATTCAAATGAATCTTATATTTATTCATTGAAATCTTTTAACATGATTTACAAATTTGGTTTTCTGGCTATTTTCATTACGTTATTCGTGGAAAATGTAAATTATGCTCTAGAGGTATCTTTTTTTTTTTAGCATTTCTTATTTGTCAGCTTTTATCTCTTTAAAAGTTTTTTAATTTCATCTTCCAATTTTTCATTTGGAAACGTTGCATACATGATCAAATGTGAGAATGTCCCATTCGAGATCTATATTTATGAATTTATAATCAAGGTTGAAATTAAAAATTAAAACATCTGTTAGAAATTCTGTTGACCTTGACCTCAAGTAGGGAGGAGGGTCTTGCTTTCATGATGATCGATCAGGTTGTTATAATATGCATGTTTGTGACTAGAAACTTCAAGAACTAAGTACTACTGTAGGATCAGATCCCCTCTTTATGTATTTTTTAAGTATTTTATTTCTTGAGCACTTATATTTTAAAATCATTTTAATTTCACAAAAATCACAAGCCCTACTGTTTAAAATTTGAACTGCTTTTATCTTTTGTCTCAACCTCAATTTGTGCTCTATCCGTCTAGAGTTGCTTTATTATTTTAGCTACAGTTCAAATATTTCAAATTCTAATGGTATTCAAGGAACTTTGTATATTAGTAAATTGTGAAATTTAAATCACATGCATAACAACTGAAGTTACCATATTAAAATGGAAAATAAAATCTTGATCTGGCAAGTTTGTAAGATTCTATTAAATAATCATAAATATATTATCCTATCTCATGGTGGTCTATTGGATGTTCTTAGAGTGATCCTTATCTGTGACAAAAATGTAAAAAGAAATTGCATTAGATTTTTATGCTGGAGCTTTTAAGTTAACGCTCATTTCATTTCAATAAAAATATTTGGTTTTGTGAAAATGTGTAATCTTGAAATTATCCTTATATCCATAAATGAGAAGGCCATTAAAATACATTCTACTAAAATTAAACCTTATGATTTTTGATTGTCTATATTTATGAGTGCTTTTATGTAAATACATTGTAAATTTTTTTAAGTAATGTTGAGCTCTGGGTGATTAACCCTTCACCACAGCAAGGTCAAAAACTGCTATTCATTTATCATTACTCATTGGGCACCTGTGAACCAAGTCACATAGGGGAGTAGCATTACCCACGCTATACCACCTCAAACCCGCTTATTGTGTGGGCCACATTCATATATCATTTCAGAAGAAGGGACAGAAAAACACATGGAGAAAGAAACATCCATGCCCGAACCAAGATTTGAACCCTGGACCAACAGCATAGGAGTCAGGAACGCTAACTACTTTGTCATCAGTCGGCATACATCATATATGAACTCTTTATGTATTATCATTTTTGATGTCACTAATTTTTTGAGTTAAATATATTTTTTTGCTTTGAAAAAATTGATATTATTGTAACTTGAAAAAAATAATCATGGTTTTCTAGTATATATTAGTAATTTCATATTTACACTGAATAAGAATGTTAATTAGTATTTTTTATTTTATATGCAGGTGCATTCCTAGTCAACACAGCTCGTGGTGGTCTAGTGGATGAAAATGCTCTGGCTGCTGCTTTGAAAGAAGGAAGAATTAGAGCTGCAGCTCTTGACGTCCATGAAAATGAGCCATATAATGCCTTAGCAGGTAAAGTATTTACTTTATATCAAGCTACAAAATTTTAGACATAACCTCTTAGATTACTTTGAATTGCAGCATGATTGGTAAAAAAGAAGCAAGCTTAATGTTTCATAGAATCATTAACACCAGGTTTTATTGGCACTTAAATGTTTGAAGAATGCTTTGGAAATGAAAAGCAATGTTTGATTTGATTGAAAATAACAATGGAAAATACTGTAACAAAAACAAACTTTTTTTACAGGGGTTAAATTAATTAATAGAAATTTTGAAATTTACTAAAGTTATTTCCTAAAAGTAAGCTTTATTGCATTGAGTGATTGTCCAAATGTCCCAAGAACAATTTTTAAGGTCTTTATTGAAGTTTTTGAACTAAGCATACAACATTGTAGGGTGATCTTCAGTTGCAATTTATCCTATTCTGGGTCTTGTGCCACAAAACCCAACCAACCAACTAATCAGCCGATCTCTAAGAAATGCTATTGATATAGGGATTTTACAGATATTAGAATGGATATTAATCAATTGAAGCAAATTTTCGCTATAGTGAAATACCTGACACTGAAATTGTTGTATGTGCGAATACTTATACAAGACACTTTTGATTAGATTTGAGTACTACTATAATCTTTGCATACACAAGCAATACAGTATTCCTATAAACTATTGATGAAGAAAGGAAGGTATTTTAACTGCTATATTGTATAAGATACAAATATTACCAATGATAAATAGTTTATAAGATTGCTATTTAAGTTGAGCAGCAGGGATGTTTTTTGTGATACATTTTTTACCCTCCATTAGAGTGTGTGGAACCAATTTCCAAGGTAAACCTTGTTTTTTTTTTCAACTTTTAACTTTTTTTGAAATTATTCTTCTGTATTTAAAATAAATAAAATGTAATTCTCACATTAAAATTTCTAAGAAATTTTGGTGTATTTTTCAGGTTATTTATGTTATCTTATTTTTATTGTGTGTGTGTTGTCTTAGAATAAATCTATTATTTGATACTCACTTTTGTTAAGGAAAAATTTAATATCGTTGTTGTATCATTTAATAAGTCAAAAGCTTTGACTTCATAGATGTGACATTGTGCCAATGGGTCTAACACTGCCTCACAATCATGTATTTAAAATATTTTGGTCATAAGAGAATTACTAGATTTAGTCCAGTTATATTCACGACTATTTTATAAGCTTTAATAAAATTTGGTTTGAACATAACTTCATATAGTTAAAAGAGAATAACAATTCAACAGTTACACACTTGATCACTTTTAAAGGTTAGAATGTATGAAACATTGGTTGCACAATCAAACACAATTAACTGATTACAGTAATTTATGGTTCCTTTTTACAAATATAAATAAGATTTCATACTAGAAATAAGGTAGATTGTAGTTGTTAGTTCCGAATTTTGGAATTTCAGAAATTTTGGAAATTCAGAAATTCATTCAGAAATTTTGGGCCCTAAAAAAGTCAGAAAGAAGATAACTAGCTGCAGTTGCCCATCCACCTGACAAATATCTTTACTCTTTGGAAAATCGTCTGCAATTTATCTTTATGTGAATGTTCACAGTTGTCAATTGAACCCCTGAAAAGGTGGAATATAAAGTTCCAAGATCATGTCTCATGTGCAATGCATAGTTCTTAATTCTCTATCCTTCAATTTGAAAAATGTAAAATAGCTAGAAAATGAATGGGAAACATTAATAAAAATGTACAAGTTATTTTAGCTAATTTAAAATAATCAATCGCGTATATTTGTGCTTTTGCCAGACTATATATTGAAACTTGATAATGTAAAATTAAATGTAAAAAAAACAAGAATCTTTCAAATTTATAATTTCTAGTCTTTTTCAATGTATTCATTTTGTAAATACCCTTCAGTTAGCTATTTACTTTATGGAACGTATCAAAATTAAATCTTGAATGTGGTATGCTCTAAGACAGTAATCCTGTTTATATAGTCATGGTGTTTTTCAAAGTTAATTCCTCAAAGCCTTTAGAAAATGCTTAATAGAAGTTAATCATAGTACGCAAGTATAGTAAACATTTGCATTCTAAAAATTACACATAAGAGTTTCAACTGAATAGTTAGAGAATAAGATAGTTTGTTGGCAATAAATATTTGCCTGGATTTCCATATTCCTGTATAATATTTTCAACCACAATTCTTACTTTCATTGGAATTGTCAAATTTAGTAAAATGAAATTTATTCAATACAATACAAGGAGAAATGAAATTCTCCATCATTATATAATAATGCTCTGCTGATAATTCATTATTGCCAGAGAATGTGTTTAATACATCAATATTCCTTTAATAGTTATTTTGAACTTAACATATACTTTGTGTAACAAGTAATCTGTCACAGCTTTACTTTATCTATTCACATACCATTTTTGTTAAAGTTTTTTTTTATTTAATTTTTAATTGGAAAAATAACAGAACTTTTTTAAAGTATGAAAGTGCCTTACATGTTTCAGCTGTCAGAAAATGAAAATTCATTTTAATCATAAATCATAAGCACAAGTAATTTGATAATTTCCTGTATTTTTGCTAACCGAACTGGTATATTATTAGTTAATGCTATGATGGTCTATTTTGCAATTCACATATTTGACTTTCACCATAGGTGTGGAAGTATGAAGTTTTGTGAAATTTACTTTAAACTAGAAGTTCTGATTGAATGAGCAATTGTGTGGATAAATGTTACAAAACCAATCCCTTGATTTGATCACTTTGGTTAACAATTTATCTCGATAAATACAAGGAGCATGATGCACTGAAAAATTGATACAATGATACCAATGTTTGTAGTTTTTTTTATCGAACATGTATTTTATTTCCGAATATAGAGACTCAGATATCGTGATAAATTCAATACAGTGCACCCTGTTATTATCAACGATGTGCAATATTGTTAAAAGTGTGTTGCAACTTGTTATTTAGGAAGTGTGCCGCTTTCTTTAGAAGTATTCTTTAATTTCATTTTTTGCTAATTTCTGCTTAAAAAAACAGTAAGAGGAAGGACGAATTTTCCATCATACTCATTTGATCTTTTCATATTTCTTTTAGACATGTTTACATAATATCATATACTGTGAGATGTGATTCAATAAATAAATCAAAACTCTGTTCATCAAAAAATTCCACATATAACTTGTAACTGAAAAACTGTATAGTAAACAGTGCTTCTGATATAAAAACAAATGAATTTGTTTTTATATATATATAAAATATTCTCTTATCTCTTATATATATAAATAATATATATATATATATATATATATATATATATATATATATATATAATATTTTGAATTGCCAATTATGCTGGTTGGACTTTGCATGTTGACAGTTTGTACCTGTAACAAGTAGATCTATATGTAATTACAGCTGCTGTATAGTGCAAAGTATTCACCCCATCTTAGCACATAAATTTCTCTCTTTATATAAATCAATTTTTTTTTTGCTAGATGAAACCTAACGGGATTTCTGTTGCTATTTTTATGTAATTATGGACAGACTTACTGAGTATCAGTGAATCTTAAGGATTCTGTGTAGCTTAATTTTGGGAGTGTTGGATTGCTATATTTGTAGAAAGTTATTTTTGGGAATAATTTAGTCTTTGAATTTTCCCTTTATCATAGGAATAATTGTTAACATGTTTCAAGAGTATTTTTTAAATTAGATAGAAGGAATATTGTACTACTACATGTGACTGAAATCATGTAACTTTAAGTTAAAAAAAGTCTTTAAAATAAGAAAAGTAGAAAATATCTTTAAAAGGTTATTTTGCAAGATGAAAGTATTGAATGTTTATTTATCATTTGTATTTTGAAATACTCTTTTAGGAGGAAGGTTATAACTCAAGTTCTATTATTTCATTACATTTTTTTCCATCATATCATTCATTAAAAAATGCTGTCATATTGCTAAAAAAATTAACCAAACATTTACTGTTTGAGATCTTTCAAATTTTAGAGTAACAATTATTTTAGGACTAATTATTAATTTTGGCTTTTGTTGAAGTATTTTTTAATTTAACTTTCGATTTGGCTCTAAAATATCAAGCTAAATAAAATAACTCTCGCAAACTGATTTTGTAACTGAAAATAAAATAATTGCAGATAAAACTACAAAAAATTAAATTGAAAATTATGTATTTCCATTGCAAAAATATTTTCAAGAATTTTTATCTCTATTATATAAAAAGTCTTAAAACTAAAATCTTTTTTCCCCTCCATTCTCTTAGGTTTTGCTGTTAAGAAATTTTTTTATAATAGCTGTTTTATAGTTTTATATGTCAAAGTATGGAATAATTATCTTACTAAAATATGTCATCTGGTAAGGTTCTTCGAATTTTTTGCTCCTTAATGTCTATAAGCTATTACAAGTGCTACATGGTAAAAATATTCATGCATTTGTTAAATCTAACCACCAAAGGTTCAATAGCTTGTTTCAAAATGTTAACTTAAAATGTAGTTAATTAAAATCTTTTAGCTTGTACACCTTCAATATTTTTTGGATAAAATGCTGATGCATGTGTAAAATGATTGTTGATAACTACATAATTCTCCTGATTAGAGTGCTGCTCTAGAATTTTTACTGTCGTAAATAACTGGCTTTCTTTTCTAACTTGTGCATTTTTTGTGCTTTGATGTTTTTAACATGCTAATTATATTTTTTAATAATTTAATACTAAATGTTTTCAATAATAAAACTATAATCGAATTTTTTTGTAATAAAATTTATTGTGAATATTAATGAATACTTTCTTAATGTTACTTTCATTGCTTAGTAAATATTAATTCCATTTAAGGCTACTGTGTTATAAATTTATATTGTAAATTTGGATTTCAGATATTAATGGAAACTATCATAAATGTTATCAATTTCTTGTTGTTTTTAAGATCTGTTGAAAAGAATTTTAAACAAATTATCTTATATATATATATATATATATATATATATATATATATATATATATATATATATATATATATATATATATATATATATAATATTTTGGCAATAAGTTAGAGTGTATGAAATATTTATGTTTAAAGAAATTTTTTATGCTATATTTGTTTTTATTTATACAATATTTTGTTCAAGGAAATTTGTCTATGCTTAGTAATATTTCTATTAAGTTGTGAAAACACAATTATCCATTAATAAACTTAGACATAAAAATTTTATCAATCTATATTTATCATCAAAAACTAAATTGTAAAATAACTTTAAAACTTCAAGAATAGATTTATTTGAAATCATTATTTATTTAGGTCCACTGAAAGATGCACCAAATCTTATATGTACACCTCATGCTGCATGGTACAGTGATGCCAGTTCTACTGAATTGAGAGAAATGGCAGCCAGTGAAATTAGACGTGCAATTGTTGGGCGCATACCTGACTCTCTCCGTAATTGCGTTAACAAGGAATTTTTTCGAACCACCAATTATCCAGAAGGAATAAATGGAGCTGGTGGATTTCATTTAAATCCATTAGGTGTACCTCATTCCATGACAATGGATGCTATGTCCACTCCCCCAAGTATTGCGACACCTCATTCAACACGCCAGGATACACCAAATCATTTACCTCCAAGGTCTGAAACATCAGAAGTTCACTAAAGTATCTGTTGCCGTGCCATGAAACTACATCCCACCTGTTTTGAGCAAATGAATTCAATTCAAAAGACTTTGTTAAAGCCTGGTTATTTCAGGTTAAAATGAGTAATGGGAAACAAATTGTTACAGAAATTTCTTCCTTCCGGGATTGATATGAGTTACTAAGTTATATAGTTTATTTATAATTATATACATCTGTCAACAATTGTATTTTTTGGTGAAATATTGTTGTATTTTTAACAATTTATTTGAGAATAGCAAAATAAATTACCAGTGTTAAATCTTTAAACATAAAATCCTTTTACTAGGGATTTAAATTGAATTGTGTTGTAGAAAATTTTTCATTAACACGTTGTTTAGATTTACTTCTGCATCTATTCTAATACAATTTTTATAATGTGTTGTATTATTGTACAACAGGGTCAAAATTAGTTTACTACATTGTAAAAATTTTTGCACCATCGTTTCAAATTTCGGTGAGTATTAATTTTTAATCAATTTAAAAATACATTTAAATGTAACATGATTAAGATTTGTAATCAAGAAATATGACCCAGAGCTTTTTATAAGCACTCTTTATCTTGTATATATATATATAATCGTGACATTCTACAATTTTGAAAACAATGAGTTATAAATGACTTTTTTTTCTCCATACATTAAAGTGCATATTTACAGTTTTAAGATAGTTATTTCAATATGCTTTAAACATTTTTTAGTTCAATATGTTTGATTTTATAAAATTTAAGTGCCTTTGCTTATTTGATTATTTATCTAAAATAAAAAGGAAATTAATTTCTGTAGCATTTTGTGTGTAGCAAATGTTTTATAATGGCTGGTCTATTTAAAGTCATGTGCGAATTTCACCATTCATGCAATTCAATGTCAGAAAAGCATTTTTCTAACCATCCAGTATTGTGATGAAAAAATTTAAATGTTATAGAATTAATGCCTTCTCTATTTCTTAAAATATACTGAATGTTTTTATAACAATTTGTAAGAAAAGAGAAAAATAATTAAAGATTAATGTTGATAATACAAAAATAAAGCAAGTATTTATGCAATGAGTGTCTTGATATTTAAACTGCATAGTTATCCAGTTATTAAGAGAGCTCTTTGAAATTGCACAAAATGCTTATGTTCTGGATTACACATTTCTTAGAATTTTGGTAATTAAAAAATCCAATTTCTTTTTCTTTTAAAAACAGGGCATTTAATTTTTATCATTCATTACTGAAGTGTTTCACTACTTCCCTATTTCTTTTTCAATGTTAATATTTTTGTGTAATGTTAATTTATGCGGATTTGTGATGAATTCTAGGTTTTTTTTGTCTACCTCCTGAATTTTTAAAAGCCAAGAAAATGATTACATATTGATTAATTAATAAACGTGATTTTGTGATCTAGTAAATATCTTTTGAAATTGAACTTCCTATCATATTGCCTATTATCAAAGCCTTACTATAATCAGGAAAAATATTAAAAAATATCACTTCTCATGTTTGCAATTTCTTTAGACAATTAGGGAAACTAAATGAGCAATGCTGTTCAGAATTTATGTACATTGAAGATTTTTAAATTATATAAAAGCATGAACCAATAATTAATGATTTATAAAAAGTTGTATTAAATTATCAGAAGTATAAGTAAGCAAGTTTTAAGAGGATAAATGTTTTATGCTTGACAGTTAGTCACTTTGTAGCTTATAATTGTTGCTTCTTTTGCTGACTTTCATCTGCTAAAAACATATCGTTGCAGAGAATCATTCCAGTCATACTTTTAGCATTAAATCATGCATTTAAATTCCGAAGTATGTTTCCCCCTTTTCTTTTATGCATAGTCACAATTCATGTAGTGTGAGCAGAAATGATTTTTGATATAAGAGGAAATCTTGTAAATTATTTCAAAAATAGCTTTTGATTATTATCTAATTTTTTTTTACTTTGACTTGAATATATGAAAGTAATCAAATACCTCTTTTCTCAGGATATGAAGATAAGGATTACTGCATTAAAAATTTTTTAGTAATTTATTGTTTCAAATTTAGTACTCTTTCATTCTTTAGCTTTTCAAGTGTTTATTTAACTCTACTACAAGAAACACAATTATATTTAATTGAATATATTGGAGAAATGTTATGGAATTCTTTCATTTTAAAATTATATATACATATAAATATTATACAGTGCCCTCTAGTGTATCCAGTCTAATGAAGAAGAGCTGACCAGATGACAATGAAGTTGGATAAGCCTGAATTCTATGTGCTGATTTTTTGTCCACAAATTCCAGAAGACCATTTTTATATCAAAACTCATTATTATATGATACATATTGTCTCACTTCTGTGTATTAATTTATCTGGAGCTATACGAAATGTGAATGCTATCAGATTCTGTAAAAAACTATTACTGGCCCAATATTTGTTCAGTTACAGTTCTTTTCCTTTTCTGTGTAGATGCACTTTTCCTTTCCTGTGTAGATGCAACAAAAATTAATTTTCTCAATTTCTTCTTGCTTACCTTTCAGTCTGGATTTTCTTATACTTTTTTCTATTCCACTAACTTGAAATTGTAACAATTTAAGCTCGTTTTTTTTCCAGTCCTTCACTTTCCCCTACTCTTTAATTCCAAATTTATACTTTTGCTGTTTACCAGATTCTGATGGCTGTATAGCACATAATTTCTCCATTGTAACTACAACTTGTTATCTTTTATCATTTGTTTTGAAATTTTAACTGTGATACACTTAAAAAAATTGGTCATACCTCAAGAACGATGTAAAAGTGAGTACAGTTCGCGTACTTTTGAGTTTTAGTGAAGAACTGTGACATCTACTGTGATTTATTTACATAAGTATAACTGTGAACCATAAGCAGAATGCTGCTCTCCCTGTTGCAGCTTTTTTTGCACATGACGCATAGAGGGATTGGTGCATTGGCAATGCTGCCAATGCAGTGACCAGCATTTCTCAGTTAACAAAAAATTAAGAAAAATGTATGGAAGACAGATAATCGTGAACTGGATATCCGGGAGTGTACTGTATATATTGAATAAATATGCATATAACTTCCAGCTTAAAATAATTTTTTTTTCATAAAAATTTCCTTATCTTTTAATTTAATCAATGTTTCATAAGATTTTTGTCAGTCTTATGATTATTTTATGTGAATTAACCAGTTAAGTAAATATATTTTATATAGCAAAATTACTATGAGTAGAATTTTGTTCAAAGTTTTTTATTAATTCTCATGTACTTCTCTCACCTTGATCAAATTAGGAATACATTTGTAAAATTAGGATCATATTTTAGATCAATGCTTTGTTTGTAAAATGAAAATAAATAAAATTACTGTTTTCTGTATTTTTTCACATTTGTTCAATTTTCCATTATTAGTTCCTGCATTGTTTTTCATTCTGTATATAATTGGTATTAATACACTTGGTTTGTTGTTCCTGTATTATATTCCATTTTACATGAAGCAATATTTAACATTTGAACTCATAGCAAAGCAATGTTTTTGAAAACTTATTTCATTTTATATCATGCACTATTTTGTATGAAGCTGTAAACTGTAAAGCTTTGTGTTGAAGCAAAGAGCCAAGTTTTTTTAGCCTGAAATATTTTTGTATAGTTAATTTTTTGATAGATTAAATTTTAAGTTTTAAATATCTGTGAAAATTTCAAATTCTAATCAAAATTACACAATTCATTATCAAAATTTACTGAATGTTTCATACCTACTATTTAGTGTGGAAATTCTTTCAGTTGTTTTGATTGTATCTTATTTTGTGAGTAAAGGTTTTATAAATAATAAATTTTGTATATTGTAATTATCTGCTTTGTTTCTTTTCTCATATTTCTGTTATATTTTGGAAATGTAGCACCATTTCATCACACATTTATCTCTTTTGTATGCCCATTAGATTTAAGTTAAATCCACAACTGTTTTGTTTCATATTTCCAAAAAAGACAATTTATTCAATTGTTCTTTGTACAAAGTCAAAAACAGTTTATGCAATCAAATAATTTGAATGTAGTAACCATTGTTCTCTTGTAAGTTAAATCATGTGTGGATGTATGTATGAATCATTTCATGGGTGTGGCGGTGATAATAAAAGAAAACTTTTATTTCTCTGATAATGATTTTTTCTCATTTTTTTTTTATGTTCAGTATTTGTTTTGCAAAACATCATGCTATAAAATCATTGAAAATATTTTTAATACAAAAATTATAGGCATCTTAATAAATTCTCTATTCCTTTGTCTGTTTTTAGTCTTAATATTCATGTTTATAAATATGCATGTAAAGTGTAGAAAATGGTAATAGAACGCCATGTTAAGATATTTTAAAAAATTAAAAAAAAAACTGAAAAAGATTTTACTGACAAATTTTGAAATTTCTTAAATTAGAGTCAAGCCTTAGATGGTGATTGCAGATTTAACAAAAAATTATATCTTTGATTTATGTAAAAGTAAAATAAGAAATTGAAAAATGTGTTTTTGGTTGATATGATATATAAAAGAAAAAATCACAATGTTATAAAAGGATTGATATGTAAATATAAGTAAATTTTAAGTCTTCATCAATGAATCAACTTTTTTAATGAATTCATATATCCTTACATTAGCTTATTTATATTTTCACTCTTTTTATTCGTTCCCTTAAATTGCTTTTTTGTGAATAAATGTTTGATTGCAGGGAGGAAATAATAAAGAATTCTGTTTTTTTTTGTGTTAAATGAGCAAGTCCTTTCTCATTTCACTTTGGAAAATTCTGAGATATATGGACTCCAATACAAAAGGCACACCATTACAAATTGTGAAATATATGGTTGTAGATATGATTGTAACACCTAGATCTGTTGAGAGACCTTTCTGGTATTGGAGAAATCAGCAAAAAATAAAGTTAAGAGTATATATTTCCTTTAGTATAAAGCATAATAGTATATTAGCTTCTTCGTTTTACGGCTAAGGGTGTATCACTTATATTTAAAAGTGAGAAATTTTACCTTTTTGGGTTCTGAGATTAACTAAAAAAGGGTAACACTGAAATTATAAAGATTTCTACTGTTAATGAGGCTGCTTTTTTATTTTAGATCTATTGTAGAAATGCATTTGATCTTTATACAATGTACTAAAATATTAACTTTAATGATGGAGAAGAAATATATTGGAGGTCTTTCAACAGGAAAGTTTTGAGAACCATATCCGAACTTGCTTAGGGAGTATTACGTCTATATAAAATTTTGAAATATATAAAATCTATAATGATGACGAAATTATTAAAATCTAAAATTAAATATAATAGAATGAAATGATCACAGGACATTTATCGAGAATGAGTGCAAAACGGACTACCCTGAGAGTAATGAAATTCCTTGCTGAAGGTCAGGAAATAGACTTCAAAAAGAAAAGGAACGATTGCTTGGATGAAAAATTTTGTTCTTCAGCAAAACTTGGAAATTAACTTCTAGAAGGAGGGTATCATGGGAAGGACTTCAGAAGGCAAGGCTTACAAAGAATTGTTGATCCAGATCATGAGGATTTTTGAGCATTATATATATATATATATATATATATATATATATATATATATATATATATATATATATATATATATATATATATATATATATATATATATATTAAATATAAATGCATATTTTTATAAGTTGTTTACAAAGTTTTTAACCGTAACTAAATACGATATCATTTAAGAAGATAATAGTCAGGAAATAGTGAATATTTTGAAATGTTTTTTTTAGGAATTTTAATTGCTAGGAAATTATCAAACAATATTTTTTTGATAAATATGCTTATTGAAACAAAATTTAATACACCTTTTAGGTAAAAAAGATAGAAATAGTTTTGTACACAGCATGAGAATTGCCTCGATGTGCAATTTTCAAACAATATTTTTTTTTTCATTGTTGAATTCATATTTAAGTAACTTTAGGAATAATTCCATGAAATATAATGAAATGTTATTGTCGTTTTTTCATATGCTAGTGATATTTACATGGATGAGAAAGTGATCTATTCGAGCTTTAAGAGTTTTAAATGGTTAAATTTTAAGCTAGTAATTGGGTACAGTATATTTGCGCTCTAATACTGATTTTTTATGTTAATATTCTTGCCAAAAATGGCAGTTGTTCTTTTGGCCACTGAACACAAAAATTTCTTACTGTTTTCTTATTACTGTTTTCCATTCTGTTTACCAGAATTTTTTTAATCATAAATTAAAAATGCTTTTTTATTTTATTATGCTAAGAAATTAATTCTTAACACGTGTATTTTCAACTTACAACTACTATTTATCATAGAAATTCGTGTCATATTTTTGATGCTGGAAAATCGTACTTTTCCAACATAATGTAGTTTTTTAAGTTTATTTAAAGAGTTAAAATTATTTTGATATCAAAAAATTTATCAAGTCATATAAAAAGTGTTATATTTTGAAGTTTAGTCTGAAAATATACAAAATGCAAAGCGATCCAGCTGTATTATAGCACCCTTCTGCAAACTGGTATTTATATTTATTTACTTTTGTTTCTGTCTGGCAAACTTAAAATCATTGGCTTTAGTTATATTAGTACAGTTGCTTTACTTGTGTGTGTGGTTGCCCTAATCGAAACGAAAATTAGACATGGTTCATGAAACCATAGAAATTTTAGATTTCGTTATAAATATTAAATATTTTAAGAAATACATATTTTTCAATGAAATATATACACATGCATATGAATATACATATTTGCGCACACTCACAACAATTTGTTTTTTCACTCTTAAAATTGATTCTTCTGCCAATTTTTGTCTTCCTTGAAATCCATATCCTTCTAATGTACAAATGTATTTAACGAGCAATATTTTCTGATATGTATACTTTTCCATCAAATATCAGTTTTAATTTCTTCTACAAGAATTCAATCTCAACCCTCAATTATATATATTATAATTTTTACGGGTTCATTGGATGGATTCGGTAGACAAAAAATTAATTGAAATAAAGATAAACAGCAATGTGCAATATGAGTATTACTAATTAGGTAACATACCTCATTTAATGTAAGCACAGTATGTAGCAATATATCAGGCTTGTGGAAATCGAACCGTTGACTAAAGCTAACACATGTGTTCAATACAATTCGACTGAAGATATTTAGAACCTACGGATCCCAAAACTGTGGCCAACTTGGCGATAATTTTGACGACAAAAAGTAGTACAACCTCTATAGTTTGACAAGTTATCTTCTTCTTAAGGTTGGGTTTGTATGTCATTGGCACCTCTGCTTTAATCAGCATTTTGCACCATTAATTCCAAACCCAATGTTTCCTAGTTCCAGTTACTCGGGTCACCCACTTTATTAATAAAGTCCGATAACCCTTTAATGGAGTCTAAGTGTAACTCTCTAGTGTGGATAATGCCAAAAGAAGTTAATTAAGGGAGGGCAAGTGCCTCGCATTCGTAAATGATATGCTTGGCCGTTTCCTCTTGCGTATAACATTTCCTGCTGATAGGGTCTTGCTGAAACAGTCCCATTTTATGGAGGTGTTTTCTGAAATAGTAGTGCCCAGTTATGAAGCCTACGATTAAACGTATCTTCTGCCTAGAGCATCTTAGAATTTCAGAGGCAATCCTCACTGATGATCCACAAATGATTCTGGTCAGAGAGTCAGTCATGCTAGCGATAGCTTCCTGACTTTCACCAGAAGAATATGGTTTGGAGGTCACTTCTATCTCCTGTGAAGGATTCATTGCTGCCCCTTCACTAGAATGCCTCTGAGTTCCCTTGTATTTTTCAGCAAGGTCTACTTCAGAGGCATCACCTGCAAATGCAGAGAGGTTTGTTATTGCTTGTGTCTTTTCAGCCACAAGATAACAATTAATAAGCTCAGGTAATATGATAGTCCACCCAGCATTACCTGAGTTACTGGGCAAGGCAAATTACTCTAGAAGTTCGCCAGGCAACTAGAGGTTCCGTTAAGACACCTATACCGCGGTGCCAAATAACCCTAGGCACGGGTCGCATAACACCAGGGTTTACAGGAGCTGTTTCACGGCCTCTGATTCTATATTCAAGGCTATCTTGTCATTTCTACAGGACATTCGGCTATCCACCACCTGCCGACGCGCCTGGTAGCTGCTCAAACCCCAGGTGACAAGTTATAGAAATTCTGTATAAATATTTGGCCTATTAGTATCACCGTAGTCGAGGTACAGTCGTACTCTAGTTTCTTAACATTGGTTCTTTTTCCAAGACTTCCTTTGTTTAGTAATCTTCTAACGGATGACAAAAAAAGAAAGAAAACCATGCATAACACATTACCCATGCAATACTGGTCATTAAATTTGCAAAAACATTAATTAAAGCAAATTAAAATAGCCTATTTATTGCACATAAACTGTGTGACATGAAGACATTTGTTAAATTTTCAAGTGATTTACCAATTTTAAGGTATGCAAAAGTTTATAAGCAATTACAGGCACTGTCATACACACGCACACATCTAAAACGGCCTTTATCCGGTTAGACATAGCGTCGAATTGGTTTTGGATTGGAGAAACAGGCAACTTATTTCATATTCTTCCAAAGTGGGATGACATGCCTGTTTTCCAGAATAAATCTCATGACTAAATGTTTTTAATTACTGATAAAAAATTTCTAAATCGTCTGAAAAATTTAAAAACTTTTGAGAACTATCGAAATTCTTGGAAATTTTTAAAATTCCCAAGGGAATATACCGGGTTTATTCCCGGAAATAAACCTGGTTTTTTTCGCTCCTTTACAACACTAATTGTAAGTAACGGAAATAACACGTTCTTTAAGCAAATGTATTTCTTAATTGATGCTCCGTGATGAAATTATACCGTTTTGCTAGGCCGATTTCAAAAAAAGTTTATTTTCTTGGGAAATAGTCATGGGAAAATGTTGAGATTATGTATACCGCTTTGAATAATTCTCGGCGAACTATTGATTCTATGTTGGCATGTTACTGGTTGAATTTTGACCAGCGCGCGTGGTAATATCACGGTAGAATAATCCATACTCTCGACAGACAATGATTCTACCTCAGTCGAATTCTGACACTTGCTGGTGAGATTTTTTTTCCTCAATTGAGGCCTCTCATAATATGCTGAGTAAACTTTGACCTCACAAAGCGATTTTTAAATAAGAAATCCACTACTTAGCTTTTATTTTGTGTCGTATTTCAGATGTCGTTAGTTCCTCATGCGTTATCCAAATGCTCTGAAAGGCTAATCAATTGCAGGCATAGTCAAACCTGTTCTTCCTTCAATGCATTTAAGTGACTTCACATTCTTCTCTGCCCTCTTTTTTGTTTTTCTTCTGCCCAAATTTTTGTTTTACCTCAGATAACTTGTACAGAAGCTTTGCTATGCATGAAAAGCATTTCTCAAATCGTTTGTATTGTGTGTACTAACCAATTAAACTTCTGAGTTGGTGTTTACATCAATCGAACGACTTATAGCTGATATTTTTCTGGATCGTTCTTAATACCAATAGCAAAGACTACATGACTTAGATAGTTCACTTCATGACGGAACAGTTGATACTTGGCAGAATTGAGTTCCAGAAGGGCATATTTCAGATTTTTCTAAAACTTTAGGCACCTTGTTTAACTTTTCTTCAAAACTTTCCTTACAATTATGATGTCCAAATAGACAAACCAAACTTTTAAGATTCCTCACACACGCACATGATATGGCTTTCTAAATTAGGCATCGAAATTTATTGGATCATTCCACAACCTAAACGGCTTAGTCCTAAGATTATATTATCAATCTTTATCCCATTGTGAAAGCTGTTTTTATCGGTTTTCTGAACAATACTATAGCTGCCTTTTAAATCTAATGTAGAAACTAAAAATTTAAATTTAGTCATTTTAAAAATGGGAATTACTGTCACAGTTGTTAACTAATAGCCTGATTAATGATATCAGAGCTGACTGTAACGCTTGTGTAGCTGTGCAAAGTGGCCAAACGTCATATTAGAAGAAGTTATAAAAACTGCAATAAAGACAAAGCAATAAAAAACGTTTCATATGAAGTGTCCTATTTTAAACAATGTTGTTCTTACATTTGATTTTCAGTCTACATTAAACTGCCAATTATTTGTTACAATTTTTTGCCTTACAGCATAAGGTATTAGTGTGCTAAATTTTCATACATCAAACCCATTTTTTCGTGAAATATCTATTTTTACGTCTGTAATTTTAAATTTGGACACCAGTTTACTTAGTACACAGGGAAACTGCTATTCAAATCTGAAAAATATAGTGATTACAATTAAAGCATTTTAAATTACCGTTACTTTTCAGAAAAGTTAATTATTTATCTTTCATAAAAATATTTATAATATATATTTATAAGTGAATCTTTAGATCTATTTCGTTATTAATTGTCAAAGCTATTATGAAAATTAATATTTTTACTTGAACTGTTTAATTTCAATTTACTGCTTATAGATGGCGACACTAGATACTGTGCTGATTGCTGATGAGAATGCCAGGTGTTGTCAACGCCTTTTTTTGATTTTTGGATACTTGAAGTAATACACGAAACTTCGGCTATTGAACAAGATTAATTTATTTCTGATTATGTATTCCGTTTGTTACATTATTTTAGTCCTGTTTGCAGAATCTTTGTTAATAAATTTAAAAAATGAAAAATGCTGATTTGATGCAAGGATTCTTGGTTAGAAAAATAAAATAAAACTATTTATATTAATAAAACCATTACTCTACTATTGAGTCCAGTTTGTTTGGAATAAATACGTGTTTGGTGTATCTTAATTCAGTCGGACGAGCTAAAATCGTTGGAATTAGTTGGAAACAGAAATAATATTAATCATTTGCTTTCATACTTAATATTACTGTTTAACAATAACAACACATTTAGGGTAGACTTGTTTTAATAATAGATCTGTTCTCACACAGCTTCAAAGTGTCTTTTTTTTTCAAAAGGATTTTTTTAAATTTATCAGAATTATTATTAATATTTCAGTAGGTTCTTGTGA
Source organism: Latrodectus hesperus (assembly GCA_037975125.1). NCBI lineage: Eukaryota > Metazoa > Arthropoda > Arachnida > Araneae > Theridiidae > Latrodectus > Latrodectus hesperus. The sequence goes on from CM075854.1 coordinate 15,514,670, forward strand.
AATATTATGTGATTATGTATGTATGATTCATGTGAATATTAATTAAAATTTTCAAGTAATAAATTATAAATTAAAAAAGTTTATAAATTACGGTTTTTTGATCACAATCGGTTTTTAAATGTACTAGGGCTAGATAAAAACAATTCAAATTCTCAAATTAAAAGAGTGGATTGAAAGATTAATTTATTAATACTAAATATATAATCAATTTAAACATTTTATGAAGAATTTTTTATATTTGTACAAAGTTAAATTTTTATGATTTAAAAATCTACCTCCATTGTTGATATGGAGGATTGAATGATAATTTTTTTATCTTTCACCATCCTGTTCTTAATATTTATTAAAACTAGGAATATGCTACTTCTTCTTAGAATTGGGTTTGTATGTCATTGGGCACCTCTGCTTTTATCAGCATTTTGTACCATTAACTCCAAACCCAATGTTTCCTAGTTCCAGTTGCTCGGATCACCCACTTAATTAATAAAGTCCGATAACCCTTTAATGGAGTCTAGGTGTAACTCTCTAGTATGGATGATGCCTAAAGAAGTTAATCTAGGGAAGGCAAGAGCCTCACATTCGTAAATGATATGCTCTGCCGTTTCCTCTTGCGTATGACATTTCCAGCAGATAGGGTCTTGCTGAAACAGTCCCATCTGGTCAGAAAATCATGCTAGGGATAGCTTCCTGACTTTCACCAGAAGAAGATGGTTTGGAGGTCATTTCTACATCAAGTGAAGGATTCATTGCTGCCCCTTTACAAGATTGCCTCTGAGTTCCCTTGTCTTTTTCAGCAAGGTCTACTTCAGAGGCTTCACCTGCAAATGCAGAAAGGTTTGTTTACTTCTTGTGTCTTTTCAGCCACAAGATAACAATTAAAAAGCTCAGGTAATATAAGTCCACCCAGCATTGCCTGAGTTACTGGGCAAGGCAAATTACTCTAGAAGTTCGTCAGGCAACTAGAGGCTCCGTTAAGACACCAATACCGCGGTGCCAATTAGCCCTAGGCACGGATCGCATAACACCAGGGCTTACGGGAGCTGGTTCGCGGCCTCTGATTCTATATTCAAGGCTATCCTGTCATTCCTACAGGACATTCGGCGATCCACCACCTGCCGACGCGCCTGGTGGCTGCTCAAGCCCCAGGAAGGTACAAGTACCCCCTGGTTCCAGGAGGAATATGCTAAACATAAATCATTAATTTAAATGTGGATTCATTTAGATAAATTTTGTGGAATGCTTATGGTTATGTAACTTGAAGTGAAAGTGACAATTTTTATGAGTACCTTAGGAAATGGCAAACATGTAAAATTATAAATGTAATGACTTTGATATATTTGTTTGATTAAATAATATAAGGACATGTGTAAAGACAAATTTTCATCGAAAACTTTGCTACATAACCAGTGCTTACGGAAACATAGTTATTAGAAAATAAAAATAAAATTACATAATAAAAGTAAATAATCTGGGATTTTAATCCTTCATTCTTATCAAATTAACCTATGAGCAAATAAGTTATGTCTCTACTTTGCGTCTCCTTTCATTGTATTAAAGTAGCACTTCTTACTGATTATTCTACTAATTGCTGATATTTTTTAATGTATATAATTTACCTTTTTATAAATGTTGCATCATTCATTTCATATGTATTCCCTGTCCATAGATATTTCGGTTCAGCAGTTCGTAGGTTCGAATCCCACCTTAGGCTTGGTTGTTTGTAGTGGTTCAGAATCTACGTTACACAACAGGTCTTGGTCTTATTAATCCTCGATACAGTAAATGGACAAACAAACCAAACCTGTCTATAGATAATTCTTATCACATTCTCTCTAGTATTTTATGGCAGTAAATTCCGAATTAAGGAAATTTGCTTATTTATATAAGTAAATATTATACTAGTATACATTTGTTTGTATGTTTTTAGGAAAAATCTCACACATTTTTGTGTGATATTTGCCTTTTAGTTTCAACACACTCTGGAATATAGAATTTTATTTTTTCAAGCTTTTTACGAATCAATTCAGTCATGCATTTTCATTTATGAGCTACAGTGACGGGTGATCAATTAATTATCTTGTTATGAAATCATAAGTTCATGTACTCATTCAGAAAATTATATTTGTTGTTTTAAAACACAGTCCGCAGTTTATTATACTGTTTGTTCTTGTTGATGTGAGATATACTATATGATAAGCAGCATTAACACAAACACATATATTTAAGTTAAGTCAGGTTATATTTGCACAAATATTATTTCAGTTTTGTAAATAGTGAACATCGATCAATTATTTGGATTCTTATTCTGATATTTTTCACGTTACGAGAGTAATGGAACCATTATGCTTTAGAAATGTTCATATTTTTATATAGGAGGATGACATGAAATAATTTTTGGGAGTTTACTTACATTGCTATCAAACATTCATTTCTGCTTCTGAAAATTGCTCTTTGCATCTTGAAAGGATATAAAATGTCGACCAGAGACACGTGTGTTAGCAAAAATTAAGGATTCATGTGACTTAAAACAATTAAAATGTCGAACTTCAAGTTTTTTTAGTTAATTTTTACCCATAATAAAAGTAGTTTTTCATTTAGCACATACCTCAAATTCAGTTTTTTAATCATCTTCACAACTAGAATTTTCCATTTAAGTAATGTTAGTTTTAGACCGTAAAAATGGGTTGCTTTAAGGGAAATTTGTAGCCTGGGGATTTATTTATTCTTAGATATAGTTAATTAAGCTCTCTTCAGTTATATATGTGGGATTCAGTTTTTATCATTTTAAAATAACAATGAAAAATTATGAAAAATCTTTAATTTAATAATAATTTTCATCATCTACGATATAAAGCATCATTGATTTTAAAAAACAATAAAAATTTCTATTTTATGGATGCCTAAATTTTAACAATGTTTTAACGCTGTAAATGTAACTTTATTTGCAGCATCAGTATTTCTCTGTGTTCATATGTAAAAATGGTGTAAAAGTTAATAGTGCATGTGTTAATAAGTAATAAACAACAAGTATCTTGTTGAGTAATACAATAAGTAATAAACTAAAATTTTAATTTGTAAGTTATATAAATTGTTTTTCTTAAAGATATAAAAAATGATCAATGCGCGAAAAATTGGAAATTTAAGCTAGTCGAATAAATCTTTATAGTATCAGCTTATCTGAAAATTTAAAATGAAAATGATCTTCAAAATGTTTTTTTACAGTATTACCATAAAATTACTTTAAGAAATGTCTAATTTTGACATTTTTTATTTGGTTACCTACTCTAAGCAAGGTATTTGGTAATTTATATGAAGAAAAACTGTCACCGAATAAGAATTTCCTGACATTTCTGAATAGCTACTGCCAACCAAAATTTAGGGAAATTCCATGATTTAATGACAGGTTAAGTAAAATTATTAAAAAAGTCTTTAAAATCTTATTGCATTGCACATTTCCTTTTTCCCCAAAAAATATTAAAATGGTTTGAGTGTATTTAATTTATTCCAATTTTTTGTTCGCCCTTTTACAATGAAACATTTGTTTTAAATCTCCAAGCTTTTGGAATTAAATTCATTAAAAATATTTGAATACTAAAAAAAATAAGTAACTAACAATTTTTGTAGTTAAATGTTAGTAAATGTATTTTGTTTTATTTTAAGTAAGTTTATAATTTATTTTTATCATGTAGGAAACTCCCGGTTATTATCTTTTAAACATCTTAACGTATTGCATCCAAATAAAAGGATGATTAAAAATTGTTATTTTTTAAGGCTTCAAATTAGAAAGAACTTTTTTATGTTTTTATTATATCATGATATTAAGTATCCAATTAATGAAATTAAATTGAAATAGTTTTCTTCCATTTAGTTAATGGATAATGATAACTGAACTCAAATATATATTACCAAAAATCATTGCTTAAAAATGTATTTTGTTATCTTGTAAACTTATTTAAGAATAAAACACTAAATATTATTGAACATAAAATGTAAGCGGAAAATATATACATAGTATTTCAGTTGAAATGTCATAAAAATAAAAATCATTCCATTGTAATAACAGTGGCTTATAAAAAATATTTAATTTAAATATATGCACACTTTTTAATGTGCATTTGAATGAAATAATAATTAGAGATTTTTTTTTATTATTGAAAGTCTCTATTTAATATATGTTCGATTTTTTTCAGTTTTATCGTAATATATATTATAAACTTAAGTCTGTTTCATTTTTGTGACTCCTTGTATTTCGAGAAAAATTAATTAGATATTTCATCTACTAAAAATTCTTGTAAATTATGCATGGAATCTTGATTTTTATGTACAAATACAAAGAGAATTTTGAGACGATATGCATGTATAACAGTATCTAGTTTTATTGACAACTTAATCAACTTAGCATAAATTTTGGTTGGATTTTAAGCAACTTTGTCAAAAAATATTTTAAAAATTATTTTTAATTGTTGTTTAAGAAAGCAACATATGTAATATTCTCTGTCAGAAATATTTCATACGTTTCAACCACTCACCAATTAACAAGAAATAAATAATTAAATTAGATGCATTAACATATTTGTTGAAAAATCGGGTTAAAATGGAAACTGTCAATACATTTTTATGCTTTGCTTCGTGAACCTGGAAGTCCTGGAATTTGAGGCATACCTGGTAAATCTGGTAATCCTGGTATTTGAGGAAATCCCGGAATTTCTGAAATTCCAGGTATTTGTGGCATTCCTGGAAGTTCGGGAATCCCTGGAATCTGAGGAATTCCGGGTATTTGTGGAAGTCCTGGTATTTGTCGCTTAACAGTTTTTGACTTTCTGTTTGTAGAAGAGCCTGGAAATCCTGGAATTGTAGGCATTCCTGGAATTTGTGGTAAACCAGGAAATTCTGGAATTCCTGGAATTTGTGGGATTCCTGGGATTTGTGGAAGACCAGGTATTTGTCTTTTTTGACGTTTATTTTCATCTGACTTGTTCTGGGATGGAGATCCTGGTAATCCTGGTATTTGTGGCATTCCAGGAATTTGAGGCATTCCTGGTAATTCAGGAATTCCTGGAAGTTGGGGCATTCCCGGTAATTCTGGTATTCCAGGAATTTGTGGCATACCTGGTAATTCTGGAATTCCAGGAATTTGAGGTATTCCTGGTATTTGTGGAAGACCCGGAATTTGTCGTTTTTGAGGCTTATTTTCATCAGTTTTGTTTTGAGAAGGACTTCCAGGTAGTCCAGGAATCTGAGGCATTCCTGGAATTTGTGGAATACCTGGTAACTCTGGCATTCCTGGAATCTGTGGTATTCCTGGTAATTCTGGCATTCCTGGAAGTTGAGGAATTCCTGGTAGTTCTGGCATTCCTGGAAGTTGAGGGATTCCTGGTAGTTCTGGCATTCCTGGAAGTTGAGGGAGACCTGGAATTTGTCGTTTTTGAGGCTTACTTTCATCAGTTTTGTTCTGAGAAGGAGTTCCAGGCAGTCCAGGAATCTGAGGCATTCCTGGAATCTGTGGTATGCCTGGTAACTCTGGCATTCCTGGAATCTGTGGTATTCCTGGTAATTCTGGCATTCCTGGAAGTTGAGGGATTCCTGGTAGTTCTGGCATTCCTGGAAGTTGAGGGATTCCTGGTAGTTCTGGCATTCCTGGAAGTTGAGGGAGACCTGGAATTTGTCGTTTTTGAGGCTTACTTTCATCAGTTTTGTTCTGAGAAGGAGTTCCAGGCAGTCCAGGAATCTGAGGCATTCCTGGAATCTGTGGAATACCTGGTAACTCTGGCATTCCTGGAAGCTGAGGGATTCCTGGTAGTTCTGGCATTCCTGGAAGTTGAGGGATTCCTGGTAGTTCTGGCATTCCTGGAAGTTGAGGGATTCCTGGTAGTTCTGGCATTCCTGGAAGTTGAGGGAGACCTGGAATTTGTCGTTTTTGAGGCTTACTTTCATCAGTTTTGTTCTGAGAAGGAGTTCCAGGCAGTCCAGGAATCTGAGGCATTCCTGGAATTTGTGGAATACCTGGTAACTCTGGCATTCCTGGAAGCTGAGGGATTCCTGGTAGTTCTGGCATTCCTGGAAGTTGAGGGATTCCTGGTAGTTCTGGCATTCCTGGAAGTTGAGGGATTCCTGGTAGTTCTGGCATTCCTGGAAGTTGAGGGAGACCTGGAATTTGTCGTTTTTGAGGCTTACTTTCATCAGTTTTGTTCTGAGAAGGAGTTCCAGGCAGTCCAGGAATCTGAGGCATTCCTGGAATTTGTGGAATACCTGGTAACTCTGGCATTCCTGGAAGCTGAGGGATTCCTGGTAGTTCTGGCATTCCTGGAAGTTGAGGGATTCCTGGTAGTTCTGGCATTCCTGGAAGTTGAGGGATTCCTGGTAGTTCTGGCATTCCTGGAAGTTGAGGGATTCCTGGCAGTCCTGGAATGGGAGGTAGCCCTGGTATTTGCCTTTTTTCTTTATGTTTCACAGTCTTTTCATGAAAAATGAAAGGTGCTCCGGCATCTAAGTGCATAAAAGAAAATTAATATTCAGATATTATATACTTCAATGAATCTTGGGGCATTTTTTAATATTTTAAACATTGATAAAGATGCATTTTAATATTAAGAAAAGTAATGATTTTTTCTTTAAATATTAAGATACACACAAAAACTTTCATTTTAATGATAAATTATTATACATAAATTAAAAAATACAAAAAAAATAAGAAGAAACATAAATTTGACTTCAAATTATACATTTTCATTTTCAAATATTAATTTTATTTTGAAAATTAATTTTCTTCTTGAAAGTTTAGTGTATTTTTTTACTATAAATGATTCTATTAACAATTATTACATGCTAATTGCATATAATAATTTGCAAGAAGTACGTGTAATAACAATTACTTAAACATGTGTGATAAACATTACATACACATAACAAAATTAAACTTGTTATAGTAAAACATGTTTTTAAATCATTAGATTTAGAACCCTGTTGCTATAATCTTGTCAAAATAAATGTAATCTCAAGTTTATTTTAATTTTATCATAAAAATGAATCTCAATTAAATTTATGTGGTTTTCTTTAAATCTACATTAATATTACTTTAACTAAAGTAATATTTAATGTAGATTTAAAGAAAATCACATGGCTATATTTATTTAAGGTAATGAAGGTTTTGTAGCAAAAAAAAAAAAAAAAAAAAACTCTTGTGAGTGATGAAACAGTAAAAAAATTCTATTTCCATGTATTTTAAGAAAAAGAAACAAAGTAGTATATATGTAACAGTAGTAAAATATTTAACAAAATAGTAGATCTATCTGATTTCAAGGAAAAAGTATGTATAAGACGTTAGATTTTTAAAAAGGATATTATATCGTATAATTATACATATTCTGTACATAGTAAATATAATTGAATTTCTAAATTTACCTTTTAGGAAAGATATTCAAAGAAGGCATACCGAGTACATTAACAATTTCGCAAAAATATTAATATGTAAATGAATTCTTTTTGTTGGTTAAATGAATTGTAGAAAATAATCGAAAAATATTTTCTGCTTAAAAATCAATCAAAGGAACTGAAGGAATATATGAGTTATTACAAGATATAAAAAATTAAATATATGTAGGGCACAAAGTATGTACATAAGACACAAGATTGTACAATACATCTGTGTAAGATATGATTAATAGAAGTTCTCTGTGCCACAGAGAGGATAACATACAGACAGCGCAAATTCCTGTAATTAATGCAATACTTAGATGATAAAAGCGTCTTCTGTTTGTTACAAGAACTCACAGTTTGTTCCTTATGTTTGGAAATATGTTCATTGCAATTAATTTAGTATGTTTCATCTGTATGGAATACATCAATTTAATTAAGTTTTCTTGTTAGAAAATTTACTTCGAATAGATTGTTTGTTTTTAGAACATAGCTAACGCTTATTTTAAGAACAAAAAAATTAAACAGGATTTTTTTATTTTCTCTGATTCATTTTAATGAATAGATGTGACCTTGAGAGCTTGATTTCGTTTTCCAGGGTTGGTGATAAGCCAAGCCTTAAACTGATATCTTTGATGAAAAAGGGAATTTTATACATCAAAATTTACTTAAGAGGACAAAGTGATGATCAGTTTATACTTTTTGATAAATTAAGAATCAAAGAAATAATTTCACGGGAAATTTCAAACTTCTTAAAAATCAGAGCTTTAGATAGTAAAGGAGTCTTAAGAATGTATCAAATGTTTTACATATGTCCGAAAGTGTTATAAATGACTTTATAGTTTTTGAATTATACGAGTTCAAGCAGTTAATTTTTATCGGAAAAAAATTTAACATATATTTTAATTATATTTGAGGTTTATTTATAAGCTAGATTATTCAAAGGTAAAGATTCTGAGAAACAATAATTAAAATGAGATTAGGAGTTTGAAACAAAATAATAATTTCCTTATGGACTTTTTTTATAGGCATACAGTAAAAAATCGATAAATATAATACGTAGTGAATAGAATAAATTAATCGAAATGCATTAATTAAAATATACATCTAATGTTGGAAATAGATTCTATTCATGGAGCATAAATTAAACCTTAAAAGAAACAAAAATATATATTAATTTGCTACTTTTTGTTGTTTGCTGTGAAAAATTGTATTTTTCTGTACTTGGGACTTATAAAAATATTCCTTTGAAAGAAATCACTGCGAATGTCTCTGTATGTAAATTTTAAGACTATCTAGAGTAAATTTCTTTTTAAAATATATTTATATATAACAATAAAACTGACACTCATTGGGAAATCAATGAGATCTCACAAAAAAAAAAAATATTTACCTTTTGAAATCGATGCAATGGCAGCAGCTACACTGAGTAGCAAAATGAATAAAGTTTCCTTCATCTTTCCTTATTTTCTCTGAAATAAAGAAATAAAATTAAATGTAAAAGAGATTTGTATACTGACAATATTTTATCATCTAAACTCATTAATAATAAATACTGTAATGTTTCTGAATACTTACTTCACATATTTAATTTTCGCAGCAAAATGTGTGCTATAATAAATAATACTTACACTAAATTCATTCGTGGTTTCTCAGACAGCATAGTTGTATATATCAACAGTCTTGAAAATGAAAAGATACTCACTTTGTTTTGATTTAAAATAAATTGAAAAATATTCGATGCTTTGTGGTTTTGAACATATTCTTTTATAATGTGTATTTAATTAGTAATTCTCTGAAAACTGTATGGAAGAAAATGCCCACATTTTGATGAAATATATCTATACATATTTTGGGAAACTGTTGATGAGGATATTAAATAACTTCACGAAATTAATTCACAGGTTTGAAAAATTTTTGGAAAAGTGAATATCTTCAAGAGGAGCAAGTAGCGAGAAATCTCGCAGACAAGAATTTTAAAATTATGCTGTATTTATTAATATGACTATTTATATACAATAGATAACACTTGGTATACCCATGATTATTGATGATTTTTTTGCAATCAGTAAGAGAAAATAATTAACGAGAATAATTTTATACTTAAAGATCAGAGAATTACTTTTTAATTCTGATTATGGGAGTTTAATGCTTCATTAGATATACATTTATTTCCTTTTCGTTTAAGAGAGATTTTACAATAACTATCATATCAGAAAAATTATTTTGTTTCCAATATTATTACATTAATATTTACTTCGATTTATTATTTCAATAAACCAAAACTTGTTAACAAGAATTACATGATAGTAATCCTGAAGAGACATAGGTATAAGCGATACGAGTTTGATGGAAAAACATTTCTATGCTGATATTTTCCATACTTAAGATTATATGGTATTGCTCTGGTAAGGTACTATATTGATAAAGGTATAATATAGATATTAGAATCCATTTACAGCTGCTACTATAAGACTACACATTTCGCATATTGTAAGAAAGTGACTTTAAATAAATTTATAAATTAAGAGACAAAATGCAGCAAAGTCTAAAAGTATTTCATTTATTAAACAGTATCCCCTCGAGAATTCCCAAACACATTTCATTACTATTAATATATATTTTCACTTGCAAATTACAATTCTGAATAATAATCTATAATTTTCCTTTATTTTATGGATTATAAAAAAAGAAAATTTATTGTAATAATTATGGTCTTTTGTATACACAATTGATAAAAATTTTTGATCATAACAATTCAACATACTTTAATAGTTAATAAATTTTTTATCTAATATTCTGGTAGTTCTTGGTTACAAGATATTTATTTCTAATTTTCAGCACTCAATTAATTTAAATATATTCATAATTACTAACTTAGTAGAAAGAGAGAGAGAGAGAGCTTACTTATTACACATGTTGTAAAATATGTTGGATAATTATTACAGTTGATTTAGATAAAATTATGTATATAACTTTATCTAAACTAACTGTAATATATATATATATATATATATATATATATATATATATATATATATATATATATATATATATATATATATATATATACTAAACAATATATTAAATTATTGCATATTTTAACGTAAGTGTAATTTTTTATTTAAAATTAAACAAAAACTAAGCATCATTAACATAACAAATCGTCCTTTTGATATAAGAATATAATTTGATTAGTAGTTAAATTTGGTTATGTATTTATAAACATATAGTTGGAATTCAATGAATCCAAATAACAAATACAAAATTCAGTGTAAACTTTTCATATTATTCACAGATGAATAAATAACAGTTAAATAAAGTCACAAAATTAAAATTAGGATTTGTATGATTTTTTAAAGTTGTGCAATGATTTTCATTAAAAAAGAGAATAGATACTAGAAAAAACCTGGAATTGTGTAAATACAGCTTTTAAAATTGCTTAAAGAGCCACAGAGTAATTTAATTTGGCCTAATTATTTCACAATATACAAGTTACTATGAGAAAATTTCTAAAAAGCATTGATTAAATGTATGCATAAATTTCATCACAAGTCCCTATCATCTCCAAGAGAGTTTTGTAATTTTTTAAAGGTTTTAAGCAATAAAAAAATCATCAAAATTTGCATTAACTGAGAAATAGCATTCGAAACCCATCCTACACGTTGACATTTAAATAAAGAACACAATTTTTAAACTAAATTATTAAGTTAACTTTTATCCGAAATACCATGAGGTTTGACATTAATTTGACTTTTATTTTGAAACAACTGGCGGAAAATATTAAAAGATTCAGAATGTTATTTAATAAATAAAATTTTCTGTTGATTTAATAAATAGTAGAACAACAACAAATTATTTTTCAAATATAAATACGGTTAAATTACTAGTGAAAGATAATTTAGTATTTTTAAATTAACTGAAGATTTTTTATTGCTTTTTTAAAGTCAAATAAATAAATAAAGTTTCTCATTTTCAGATTTATAATTGGGAAGTATTACATAAAATAATAAGAAATGTTATATATAATAGTAAAAGCATATACACACATTATAAAAATATGTATTTAAAAGGAAAAATAAAATCCTAAGCTTATTGATAAAAAGATAATTTTTGATATTAAGCAATTCATAAATCCTTTGCTCTTTTAATGTGAACTGATTAAATAAAAAAAGTGCCAAGAAAAAATATTTTAATATATTTTTAAGTAAACCTCTGCATTAGTTTCTTTAGTGGCAGTTACAACACTTAAATATAAATTATTACTGTTGTAAAAATTATTTCCATCTGTTTGAAATCTGATATAATTGCAGCTTTTCTTAAGAAATATTCGACTTAAATTTAATCAGTATATAAAGAGAAAATTTCGTAATTAGAGTTAATAATAAATAGTTAGGAAGAAGATTTTATAATTAAGACTAAAAATTTAATTTTTAATGAACTAAGAGAAATCTACTTCAATATTTATACATTTCGATAAATTTCTTTTTGAGGCAAAAGAAGGAATAAACCATACCTGGTTAATATCCAGTTGATATTCCAATTGATATCACCGGAGAAGATGGTTTTCTGTATGAAATTTCTGCTATATATACTAAAATCAGTCCAATTCTTCTTATAGAAAGAGGCGGGGCTAATGACGTCACAAATAGCGGCTACCAGCATCGCTCCAAAAAACAAAGAAATGCTTTACGACTTTTCTAAAATGTTATTTGTCCACAAAGTCTCAAACAGCATCTGCCGCCCCTGCAATTAACACATATAACGGAATTAATGAAATATTTATGAAATCTCCTCAGATAATTGCTCAATGAAAGGTCTATCGGGGATGCGATCTAAATTGAGTTCACTAACATCTTTGGTTGAAATGTTATAATCTAACAAGGCGAGAGAGAAAACAATCAATTGAAATTAATTTTTTAAACCAAATTTCAAAACTGTTAAAAATGTTAAAATTACTAAATGATAATGAATAATTGATTGTTTTGTAGCCGCAACTTCTTCCCAAACTATCAATGAAATATTCTCTTGAAGACATTTCATGATTTTTTCTAAATTTACTTATTGCGTATTTTTAAACAAGAAATCACTGTCAATCTTCATTTGATAATAATTATTAAGCAGTTATGTTAAAATATGAGTATAATTTTTTATTTATATTCATATTTTAGTATAGCTGCTAGAGTAAAGATCCAGTAATGATTTGAATATATTCTAAGTTTCAAATTTTCAATAATTTATAACGGTGATTGAGATGCAGTATAACATTTTGAGAATGTAATTACATTTCATGATTTTATTTGAAATCAAATCCTGCTTTCTAATATTTGTAAATTGTTTCAAAATTCTGTAGTTATTTAACTATTACAATTTCAAAATAAATAATATTGAATAATGGATTTGAAAAAAAAATGGTGTAGAAGTTATTAAAATTTGAAAGCAGCTTCATTAAAATATTACTTTAAATTTACATATGAATAAAATAAACGAAAAAAATATTTAGACCTCCAAAAATTGCATGTTTTTGAAATAACAGATATAAAAGCTATCCTAAGGCTTCAATCCTGTAACTTAACTGTTGCGGTATTGAGGCCTAACTCTTATATCCTTTTTTTCAAAAATGTTTAATTTTTGGAAATCTAAATATATTAAGATCATATATTAAAGTTCATGCCGAAATTTCAATCGTACTCATGTTAAGTCTGTGTTAAATATAAAAAAAGTGCATAACGCTTTGATTTGTTACCGCAAATATTAATCAGCAAGTAAGTTCTTTTCCCTTTTGATAAATTACTTCAAGGAATTATAGACTAATTTGTATCAAAATGTTTAGTTAAAGTTTATAGTGAAGTTGAATTTATATATATATATATATACAACGTTTTATGTAAAGTGAACTTATGAGGTTGGACATTGTAGTGTATGTAATAAATCCTAAACTATTCGACAAGTAATTCATAATAGTATAAAGTTTCGAGAGCAAATTTTGTTATTTAAAATTATGCTTAGAATTTTATTTAACTTTTGATGAACATGATTTTTAAAAATAAAAACTTTAGTTGCACAGATATATTAAGTTGCGTTGGTTAGAGTGAATCATTTTAAATTCTATGATTATGAGAGTAACTTCAAATTTTCAAGATGGATTAAAATGTATCTCACCATGCATAAAAATTTAAGATGGGAAAATTTTTAATCGACATTTCCTCAAAGTATTAATACATTTTTCAATTAAAAGAGCTATAAAATATTACATTTCTTATGAACTTAGGTATTTTTAATGAATCTTTATTGTCGAACATTTGTGTGTTAGCTGTATTTAGTATACATATAAATATTAATTTATATTTTACATGTAGTTAATTTTACAAAATTCGGAAAGTAAACTAATATATGGTATTATGTTGAAGATTTTTTCGATACATTTTCGCTTTCATTTGAAAAATTGGTAAACATTCACATTTCTTGCATTACATTTCTTGAAACCACCATAGAAAATTCATTTTATATGCCAGTTTTTAAAGAAAAGTAAATGACATTTTTAATGCAACTAATTTTTATAAAATGAATGAAACATACTCTATCATGTTAAACCAATCTAGGGTTTATATCACGTTATATTGAGGAATTGTTAAATAAATTCCAAAATTTTATGATTGCTTATCACACTAATGTGCACTTATTTTGTAGAAAGTACACCTTCTTTGCTTATAGTTGGTTATTTTTAAAACAGGTTTTTATAAAAAAATTTTATAAGTAAAACGTACTCTCAAAATATATTATTGAACTACATTTTATGTATTTTTAATGCATTAAAAAATATCAAATAACTATAACGTCAACATATACTAAATAAATCATAAAAAAGCTTTGAACTTGCTTACAATTTTATAGTCATTGCTTTTAAAATTGTTCTACATTTAAACAATTTTTATATTTACAAGTATTTTACAATGTAGAAATGTACTATATAATTATATAAATTATATTCTGCAAAATAATTGTAGATTTTTGTGGTGAAAAATGATAAACTACAGTTGAAGCCTACAGTTAAGCCTTATGAAAAATTAAAATTTTTGTACAAGATTTTATCTTGAAATTTTGGTTTTCTGGTCCCAAAATTTAAGAATATGAAGAACTTCAAATACTATAACAGGTATAATAGGCATCTAAGTTGAAGACATAAATTTTGAGACAAATTATGTATAAAATTCAAGTTATATTTAATGAATTGTTATATGGTAAAAACGAAGAAAGAAACAAAGAAATTATTACTAGAATAAGCGGATAGTAAATTTATTAAATAATAGTATAATTACAAGTTAGTTTTATTTTTTTCATCAAAATTTGAGAAGCAGTTATTGATTAATTGATGAAAAGCAGTTATTTACAGATGATTTCAAAACAAAGAAGACTTAACAATTATTAATAAAAATTTAAAATTATAAAATTATTAATCTTAAAGAAAAGTAGCGTTTTAAATTCTCAAATTTTATTCGTCAGCAGTTGATAAAGGCATGTGATAAAGGGATTTATGAATTATTAAATTCCGTCTACCGAACAGATGCCGCTTGGAGAAGCAAAAGAGAACACATCACATGTCTATGCAATTGATTTTGACAGTTTAGTGCTTGCCCCCCCCACACACAGAGAGAGAGAGAGAGTTATTAAGATTTATGTAAATCAGAGAAGATAAATTGACTAATACTTTAATCTTTATCATATGTTTCGTTACTTGAAGATTTGCATGAGTTATTAATCACAAAATATCTAATGAATAAAGTTCAATTGACTTTTTGTGGATACTTCTTTTTACTTTCGTCTTTACTAATATCATACACATATTGGTTTTGACGATTTTGGCATAAAATAAACAGGATTACGAATATATACATATTTTATTTTGTACTGGTTAATATTTTGAATATATATATATTTAAATTGCTTTAATATTAGTTTAAATATTATTTATATTTCTCTTTTTTTGTGAGTGTTTCCTTTACCTATAGAGAATTTAACTATATAGGATAAAAACGCTTATTTCCGATGAGATATGTATTAAGTACATGTTTTATTGTTTTCTAAAATTTTTTTCCTTATGTATTTTTGACAAAAGTGTTATTTTAATTCCTTTTGCCATTTATTCATGTAATATATATATATATATATATATATATATATATATATATATATATATATATATATATATATATATATATATTAAGTTTAATTATTCTCATTTATTTTATTTTTATTATTTTTACACAGATCAAATCCTAGAAATTTAAAATTTATATAAATATTATTCTTCAATCTATTTATGCCCTTAAAATTACTTAATTTGGATACTGTTATCATTGGCAACAACTTTTGTTAATTAAAGTGAGAATAATTCCCACTAATTATTGTCAAACTATATTAGAAGTTGTTAGAAGCACTTTATATTTTTTGTGTGATTCTAATATTATGCAGATTATGTATAGTTATAGCGCAAAACTCTTCATATTTATCTAGCTAAACTAAAGTGTAACGGTTGCCAACTCACGGATGAATAGACCTAATCGTTTCTTTCATTCTTAAGACTTTTACATAAGTAGCTCATAACAGTTTAGCTTGCGACATTTGTATGCCTAAAGAAGCAAATATAAGATGCTTACGATTTCTTAATTTTATCTATTGAAAAATTATTCGAGTTCAATTGCTCTGCTAAATGGTGATTGAAAAATACTTGAGATTATATAAACAAATGACTAGTCATTGGATATAATACAGTAATTTTAAAGTACTTATAGAATAACGGATTTCCAGATTTAATTACGTTAATTGTGTACTTTTTATTGAGTCGTTTTCCATTTTTAAGATAATTTTAAGCATGCAGTCATTTGCTCTTGAAGCTATTTATTTCTAATTTATTTTTCATTAACTAATTTCTTTTTAATTGTATAATTTGTTATTGAATATGCATCTTGGGAGAGAATAAAGCATTTGTATTCTAATACAACGATTGTTTATGAGTAGTTTAACATGTTTTCAACCTGATGCTTTAAATCGTTAAATGTTTATAAGCAAATATTATTTTATTTTACAATTATTTAATCTAACTATTTTAACTACTGATTAGTTTATAATTAATTTATATCGAGTGTAATAATTTCATTCGCTATTTTTTTCTGAAGCATGTTATAGTTTTCCTACTTTTTCACCAAGTGTGGTAAATTGAGTTTCGTTTCTTTATGCATTGATTAGTTCAATCAAAACTCCAAAGGGTATGAATAGGGGTCGGACATTTAACCAAGTATTGACCCTTTTCTGCGTATAATTACTTCCGCTGAGCGTAGAAAAAATTAGAATAAATCCCGAAGAAAGGTTGTCACGTGACACCAGCATCTTATTCTCCCTTATCTCTTACCTGAATGTGGAAGTTTTACGTTTTTAGTCCGATTACTTGGATTTCGAGGTTTTCATGTGATCGGTAAAATATCGATGGCAATTCCATAGATTTCTCTGATTCAAACTTAATTTCTTTTCTTCGAGAACGGTTACATTAAAAGGACATTTTGGCAGAATCCGTGTAGGTAATATTATACAAGTCCTTTCTCCTGTAATTAAAAAAATTAAACAAAATTCCTGATGGTTTTTAATTTTTAAGTTATCAATTCAATTTGAAATTTAATAAAATCTAATTTTACTAAATTATCTTCAATTTAATAGTTTACCTTATATTTATTAACTGAAATTAACTTTAATATTTACATTATATGGAGTTTTATTTAAGACCGAAAATTCAATTTCATACAGCATGTTTTTAAATTGCATACATTTTACTGTCTTAATTTCTTCATCTGATGGTATATTGCTGGGATAAAACTATGAATATTTATCATATTTTATAGAAATGGCAAAAAGTGTGGGATTTACTATTGAAAATTTGTATTGCACCATCTGCAATTTGTACTGTAAGTAAACATGTTTCAAGCTAGATACGGATAAAAATACATGTTGCTATTTAAGAAACATTGGTTTCTTAGTAATCTGCTTTATTTATGATAAAGAAAGGCAAAGTTTAGGAAGTATCGAATTATTATGAGCACATGCATATCAAAATCTAATTGTTAACTAACTAATAATTAATTATAAATATATAATATACCAAAAGAAGAACATTTAATTCTTATTAATGGTATTACATTAATTAAGTATTTATTTCATTAATGGTTTAAAAGAAAATAATGTAGTTTTTAAAAGTATTATGTCATACAATTTTGAGTGCATGTCTTACAATAAAAGTTTAATTCGACCAATATTTTACTGGAATAAAACAGTTCCAATTCACAAACTTATAGCAGCTTGTATACTGAATGATTAATTCTAACTTCGAGTCTTAATTTATTCCTTTATTACTAAACTAAGTCTCAGTTTTAATTTTTTTCAATAAAAGTAGGTTTCTTAAAAAGAATTCAACTTCATGCAACTGAAACATGACATTTAAACAATAAATAAAAATATTAAGTAACTTCTTTTGATTTTTTGATATTTCATATCAAATTTTATTTAAATTGCTATTTTAATATTTTACATTGATTATGTATTGCTTTTCAAAGAAAATTAAATCGCATACATATAAATGAATTTATATTTTTCCAAGAATGTCGTTCTTAGTCTGAATAAAGGCATCATCTTAATTCTTTTTTTTAGGGAAAACTCTAAAGTTGGTCCAAGATAAAAAAAAAGGCTCTTGTGAACATGTTTTCTGAAAATGAACTAAATTGATTCAGAAATATAATTGGTCTTCAAAATTTGACCCTGTAAAATTTACTAAAAAGAAATTGAGAGCTATTTGAAAAATTTATGAGTTATTTTAATTTTTGATTAAACTCTAAGGAAATTAAATATTTATATCAAAAAACTAGGATATGAATGCTGAAAAAAAAAAAGCTCATGTGGTTTTTAAGCTGTATTAAGTAAAATAGTATTTAAATAATGAATTAAATTTATACATGATATTTGAATAATAATTTGACCCTTGTTAAAAATTTATGGAGAACAAGAATAATACAAATAGGTTGCGTTTCGAAAGACACAAAAATATGTAGTTTAAAACTGGAGAAATGTTTTTCATAAAATTGACTTAAAATATGATTGGTTTTGATTTTGAGCAGCAATGTTTTAATAATGTTTATAATTTTAAAATGAACTGTTTTAATTTCGTTTAAAATGTGCGACAGTTTTGTATTATTAGAAATAATAAATAAAGAATTGCGAAATTCATTTGCAAATTGCATCTTTCTTCCTTTATTGAAAATTTTATTAGTAAATAAAGGAAATCCATGTGTGTATGCGCAAACAATCTTTATCTTTAAATGTTAGTTTAAAGCGCGACACATTTACTTTAATAAGAGAGTGTAATTTGTTTGAGATTATTTCACACAGGTAAGTGAAAAATTTATATTTTTAATTAATCAATTTCATTCGCTTTCAGAATACTTTAAAAATTTTTTTTAATTCTATTATTTCTACTACTTTTACAATATTTAAAAAGAAAATAGACATTTAAAGAAAGATAAAAGCAATTATTTTAAAATTTACATGTGGGAAGAAAACGTTTCATAATCTTTGTAGCACTTGAAAATCTAGTTTAAGCCATTTTGAATATTTAACAAATTTACAATTAAGCTCAATGTCATCATAGTATTGATATTTTCATTCGTCTTTGGTTTTTGCCTTGATAAATTATAGTTTTTTTTGTTACAATTAACTGTGATGTTAATTTTTAAAGGAGAGCTACAATTTTCCTTTATAATAAATAACTACAAGGTGCATTAACGGAAAAAAACTTTAATGCTATTAAAGGGAAAGAGAATATTTTAAAAATTTGCTGATAAAAAATATTACGAAATATGATTAAACTATTTTTCCTTATTTATTGTATATCAAAGATAATTTTTTTAACATGTTTTAAACTTAATAGAGGAATTTTTTTTAAAAAATGTGTCAAGAGACAAAGAAAAAGCTTTTTAACGCTTTTGTAGGCATAAAAAAATGCTCTGAGTTTCAAATAATTTATTTTGTATCGTATATAGTTTATACATATGTTTAATACTTCTTATTTAGTAATATTTTAAATTTCTTAAATATCATTCATTTAAGTTCACCTTAGAAAATTATTTATTATATTAACATTTATTAAGATATTGTTGTTGTTTTCCTATGACACTTGGACAAGCCAAGCTCGCTTTTGCCTTTGGCAGTGCGAATTAAGTCAATAGGGAGCGTCTTTCGTATTAAGATATAAAACTTCATATTATTTAAGATACAAATTTAAAATAAATTTGCCTTTTCTTGAGATTTTATGAGGATGATTGTACACTTTTTTTTGCATGCTTTGTTATTGTTACCACTTAAGATGTGTTATATGATAGTATTTAAATAAAATTATAGAAAGATAGCCTTTTAATCTTAAATATATAGCATCAGAAGAAATGTGAAATCCAAAATATCCTTAGCTTTATAAGCAAATGTCAAGATTATTCTAAAGAAAGAGAAATTTTAGCACAAGAATAGATTTGGTACAAATTTTAAATTTAACATCTTCTAATACGATGATAAATTTGTATTTTTTATAGTAAAAAAGTTAAACAAATGTTTTAACTTTTTTGTATGATATTGTATTATCTGGAAATCTCAACTTTATTTTACAGAACAAAAAAAATGATGTTAATACCTTGATATGGTTTTAGATATTCCCCTCCAATGCAAATTATATTCCTAAGAATACGCTTCCTAATTTATAAAGTTAAGAACAATCTTGAAATTGTGTTTGACGAATTTATATTCTAAAATCAGCCATTAATCAACTATGCAAAATTTTAAGTAATAAATACAAAATTAAATTCTTAAAAGCTTTAATAATTGGAAATTAATTCAGCAAATATTTAACGGAAATATAGATTATAACTGGACTACAAAATAATTAATGAGATTTGCAATGTCTCCCTCAAGTATGTTGCAGAATTAAAAATTAATGCATTATTTTTTTATTTGGAAGGTGATGTATTTTCTTTCAGGGATAAGACAAGAACCGCCACTTCAACACCTGCAGGGGAACTACCTCAAAGCTAAATATATTGCCATCAAATTATACAAATACTTATTCTAAATCACTAGCTTGTTTTATCAACCAGTACTTATGTATTTATATATTTTATAAGCTTAGAAGAAAAAACAGTTATTCTTAAATTTCAAAAGCGCAATAAAATTTCTTTTCTTAGATATTAATTGTGTGATGATTGATTACGCTATTTTATAAACTGTTGTTACAGTTGTAAGAGTTAAATCCTAAAGTATTTATATTGTGGTGTTTTAGGAAATATTCCAATATCACTTTATGGATTTAAGCATAAATTTTATGTATGTAAACCAAAAACTATTGTTAAGACAAATGATGAATGTAGAAATCATAAAACTGAAAGATAGAGATCATAAATATGGAATTCATGAATTTTAGACACAGATTCTGGAACCTAGACACACAAAGTTCATTAATCATAAACTCAAATTATTAAAATGATTAGCTTGTTAATTGTAAAAAATTGCCAAACTTATTGGAGAATTTAACATTTGAAGTGAAAATTCATAAAGCACTTAAATCTTTTATCAAGAGACAAAACTCAAATTTGCTTTTAATTGCATTTTCCAAAAAATTGCGAATATAAAAACACAAGTAAGAATATATTTTACAACACAACATAAGCAATAAATGTACAATATAAAGCAGAATGAAAGCTTCTGAAAATATGGGAATTTATAATTTACACATAGAAATTATATTAGTTAATAGAAAATTTCAAATAAAGAAAGTTCTTATTGAATATTATGAAATTAAGCCTGATATTCTAAATTCAATGAACAAAAATTCGAGTTTTCCAAAGTGTTGACTTTTCTCTCGCATAAGAAGAAAGTATGCAATGCGATAATTTTTATAAATTTTCTACTAAATCCAACGATCCACATTCTTATCTTTTTGTGTGTGTGTCATGAGAATTTACAGTTTTTACTTTTTTAGGTGAGAAATACTTCTAGATTCCAGCAAAACCGTAACCTACTTAGACTTTTATTGTTCTTGCATTATTTACAATGTTGTACTACACAGATAATATTTTTATGTAATGGTTCTTTCGTGAAAATAAAAAAAATTTATTTGGATTTTTTTCAGTAAAATTTTTGTTTTTTTGTTGTATTTATTATTTTATAATGCAATTCTTTATGTTCAAATAGATTAAATATTATCATTGTTGGTAAATATTCAGCATCATACAAAAGTAAAATAAATGAGTTTTTTATTCTTGAAACTATTGTGTTACCATTTATAAAGGTACTTTTGAAATCAATGTTCTGTTAATATGTATTTTATAAATATCTTGTGTTGGACCATATTTGTTTTTAATAAATCAGTATAAATATATTTTTGGAATTTTATTGTTTATTGACTTGCAGTCACATTGTGAAGGAAATACATGTTTCTTAGGATAAATAATTTTTAGAAGCATTGAAAAAAACTGAATTGTTAAAATGAGGAGCCAATAGGTTGTCATTCCATGCATACATGCCTCAATTAGAAATACATAATACGTCCTTCATAAAAACAATATATTATTGATAGTTTATGATAAAACTCACGATAATAGGTGATAAATATATGTGATAAAACTCTTTATAATAAATGATTAAAATTCCAAGTTTATATTATTTTAAATAAAATTAACAACACTTTCTTAACACAAGAAAACCAAAACGAATATACTTTGAGTGATCAAAACCAAATTCAATTTCTCTTTCATAAGCGTATCCCACTTACAAATGTATAAAGAAACTATTCTCTTCAATTTTGTATAATACGTTTATATAATAATTTTGAAAACTTTATAGAGTCTTAATGATAGAATAGAATGAAATACTGAAATGAAATTAAGCTAAATAAATTTATAATTTAATATTATAAAACAATTCATTTATCAATTTTAACTTTGAAAGACAGTCTAAGAACATATTAATATACCATTCAAAAGATCACAAATTATTTCTCGAAATTTATCTTAAATTAATGAATCATTTGTCGCTTTACAAAAACATAATTTAATACATTAACGAAACACTTATCACCTTATACTATTATAAATCTTATGCTTTGAGAAAGAAAATTTTATTTTTGTATTACTTAAAAGATTTTAAAAAATAATTTCACGTTTTCAAATTTGAAATGCATAAAATAAATACGCTGTTTAGGAAATATTTCATGGATTTATAATTTATTTATCAGTATTTGAATTCAAGTATTATATAATTTTTAATGCTTTAAATTTTAGAAATTTTAATTCTTTAATTTCTATTCTTTCATACATTTTTCGAATTTTTTAAGAATTTTATATGATATAAATATTTATAGGTTTTTACTTAAACATTGAAGTTCCATTCCCAATTTATTTATTCAACAACAGTATGATTTATGTAAAATAAATTAATTCTTAGTTTTAGCATTTGTACATTAAAAATTATTGCAGTAGTAAACAAAATTTTGAAAAATGTATAAGCAAAATCTATTTAAACTTTCATTGAAAAGAAATCCATGCTTAAGCTTGATTGTTGTTGTGTGCTAGCTAGGCTGGCATTATGGGGTGCGCTGCTCCACTTTTCTAACTGAACCATATTTTGGTGTGGAGTCCGACATCCTCAGTATACACATGCCATAGGTACCCATTTATAGGGTAGACAACCATTCACAAAAGGAAAGGACACAGACAGGATAGATAGAAAGTACATCCATGCCCGAGCCGGGATTGGAACCCAGGACCTTCCTACCTGCAGTCAGTCACGCTGACCACTAGACAAGTTGGGAGGCCTTAAGCTTGATAAAATAAGGATATTGCTAGTTAAACATACATTTTTATTATCCTGCATATCACCTAATTATTCATTGAATGTCTCAGTTTTAAAGTTTTTTCATTTTTTGTAGCAATATATGAATACATTACCACAAAGCATGTATATATCAGTTAAATAAAAGCCCATTGAAATGTTTCACCTGACAAAATAACATTAAACAAATTATAATATTTTATATTATTATAATTTTATAAAATTATATTATTATAGTTTCAAAAAACTGAAATTATTCAAATCTTTAATCCAAACGAAATTAGTCGGTAAAATATACACTTTAGTTGTGTATAGTGAAAAAAATATTTATGTAATTAATTATTTTGTTTATTTATACACAATACATATAACTAAACACAAGATGAATTATAAATAATGAATGTATACTCCGTAGCCTTGATATTTATATGAGAATATAGTGATCAAAAATTTATATTTTTTAAAGTTTTAAAAGTTTTAAATATAGAAACATTAAAACATCTATAAAATTATTCGAGATGTTTCATATTAGTATGTAAAACGCAAATGCTTCTAGGTACTGCATTGTGCAAATTATGTGCATATATGACAACTAGAAAGATTATTATTTCATATCTCATGCAAAATCATAAAAACAAAATGGCAGAAGATTCAGTTTAAGAATTTTTGTCTTTAAAACAGATCACGAATAATTCAATTTAGGTGACACATGAAAATGAGTTGCCACTTCGTTTTTGTATTATTCAAATGAAATCGCTCTTAGATATGTCTCGTAGAAAGAATTAAGCCGTTTTAAACACATTCTTTAATTTACCAAACATTTGAGTAATAAATATAATTTCTATAAAAGTAACCTATGCAATGTAGAATTTATATTTTCTCTGACACTTTCAGTGAGGTGAGAAATGAATTATGGGAAAATAAGATGTTGACAATTATCATGTTTCCAAAATCATGTGTCTGTAACTTATTACTAAGTGTTCTATGTGAATTTCAAAGCATATTTTAATCGATACGTCTCCCTTGACTACAGTGCGTCATTAATGTTCAAACACTCTTTTCTTTAATGTTAACTGCTTTGTCTTAAAGTTATACTATACAATCAATAAAAATACACTACTGGCCATTAAAAATGCTACACCAAGAAGGAATACAAATAACAGAAAGATATTTATTGGACACATACATTATAGTGGAAAGAACAAGTGATTAGATTTACAGGAAATTAAGATGTATAGATCTTGAGAAATCAGTACCAAGAGCAGCCACCTCTGGCTGCAATAACAGCAATTATCCACCTAGGCATGGAGTCCAACAGAGATTGTATGGCATGTACGGGGATCTCAGTCCATGCAGCTTCAACACAATGCCACAGTTCATCGACAGTAGTGGATGGTGAGTGATGGCGTGCCAATCGCTCGGCAACCATTGACCACACGTTCTCAATTGGTGACAGATCAGGAGAACGTGCTGGCCAGGGTAACAGTCGAACCTGTACTGTATCAAGGAAGTTCAGAAGAGTACGGGCAACATGCGGTCGTGCATTATCCTGTTGAAACAAAGCATTAGGGAGGCCTCGAAGATAGGGCAGAGCCACGGGCCTTAACACATCGGAAATGTAACGGTTGCGGTTCAAAGTGCCGGTAATGCGAACAAGAGGTGATCGAGACGTGTATCCAATGGCACCCCATACCATCACTCCAGCAGATGGGCCAGTATGGCGATGTCCAATGCAATCTGGCAATGCGCGTTCTCCACGATGCCTCCAAACACGGATGCGGCCATCATGGTCCTGTATACAGAATCGAGATTCATCTATAAAGATGACGTGATGGCATTCCCGCGTCCGGTTCCTCGCTGATCACACCATTGAAGGCGCTCCTGTCTGTGACGCAGCGTCAATGGTAGCCGAAGCCATGGGCGCCGTGCAGACAATCCATGCTGCTGCAAACGTCGTCGAACTGTTCGAGCAGAAACTTGTTGCCTTGCAAATGACTCCATTTCTCGACTCAGGGTTCGTGACGTGGCTTTACGATCCCTTGTGACAATGCGGATAAGATGTCTGTCTTCTCTGCTGTTAGTGATGGGGGCTCGCTGAGATCCTGCATGACGTTCCGTATGATTGTCCTGAACCTATCGATTCCATATTCTGCTAACAGTCAAAGGGTCTCGTCCGACGCGAGCAGCAATATTGCGGTACGATAAACCGCAATCCCGGTAAGCTATAATCCTTCCTCGATCAAAGTCAGACACGTGCTGATAGGCATTTCTTCTTCTTACACGAGGCATTACAACAACTTTCTTTGCCGAAAACAACGTTGAAACGGAAATTGAGTATGAGAAAACTGCTGTCAAATCTCTGGTTTTATACACATTGTAGATGTCGCTACTGTCGCCTGCTTTGTATGAATGCGCTGAAAACCTAATCATTTGCATATCACAGCAAGTTCTACCTGTCATGCAAATTTCACGTGTGTGGTGTGCTGCTTTCCTGGTGTAGCAATTTTAATGGCCAGTAGTGTATATTATTTTTAATGAGTCTAAAGAGGCATAAATTTTCGTTTACAAACAGAAATTATTGTAAGATTTCAAAATTGTTTTCGTAAAGCTTGTATAAATACCTTATTAAATGATCCCATTTAATTCAATTTTCTGAAAAAGCACTGAACTAGTGGAATAAAATTCATTATTGGTCAAATAATAAAATAATTTACCATAGTTAAGTTGAAAATAGTTATAAAAATTTATTGATGAAATTAATGAATATGCAATGACTAATTAGAATTGGGTTTCCATTGAAGATAAAGGCATTGAAGGGACTCCATTTCTACCCACAGATATTTCTCTGTTTCTTAAAAATATCTCAACAATGGGAAAATGAAGTAATTCATGCTCCAGCTCCAGAGCATAGTAGTTTTTTTTAAAATATTTTTTCTCTTTTCAAAAATGCGACCGGGAATAACTTTTTTAATGCACTCGCTGTATCTTTCTCAAGATTATATAATTTTCTTTAATTATTAGAAATACGACTGCAAATATCAGCTATAATATAAAACACAATTCATTTCATCAAATGAAATAATTGTCAGAGCAATGTCATTTAAAGTGTTACTATCAGAAAAGATGCAGGAAAATTGGTGCTAAAATGCTACTTGCATGTAACTGATTAAGAATAACACAGAAGCACTCATCCATGAGTGTGAATTTCTCTCAATATTTAACTATTAATTTTCTTAATCTTTAAATAGTACTGCTCTAAAAAACAGCCAGTAATAATATTCCAGTAAAAGTACATGCACAGATTTAAATGATTCCTCCATTGAAAGTCATATAGACTAAATCTCACAAGGGGTAGATAAAAACATTGCTTGTGTGTGAAAAGAAAATATTTCATCTTGCTAAAAGAATATTTTGTATTTCATCATATTTTGTTTAGATAAATTTGAAGCCTTACAGTCTAAAATATTATATATAATCCTTCCTATCAAAGTATACATTTGATTACTATGTAAATATTGCATTCATTTCTTTGGAGACAATATTATAAACGTTAGGAGCTATACAGATTCATGGCATCTGACAAAAGTTTTACTATAAATGAGAGCTTTTAATGGCTCAGTATCACTGTTTGAGAATAATTTTTTGAGCTACTTATATATTTACTTATAGGGACATATATATTTACTTTGATCATGATTTTTTACAGAGTCATTTATTGGCAAATTTCAATATATATATATATATATATATATATATATATATATATATATATATATATATATATAAATTTGAGTCATCAAATTTTACTCTTAATAGGATATTTACTAATGAATGCACAGGTGCGCAAAATTTAAGACAATATTTCTTAAGTAACGTCGTTTAAAAGTGTTTTAAAATGATGCAAGTCCTCATATCCAAATATCTCCAAGACGCGTAAGAGCACTGGAAAATAAACAAAGCCAATAAAGAAATTTAAGGAATTAAAAGGAGCTTTATTGAAAAAAATTAGCTTGTAGAATATTTGGACTGAAGATCAAAACATCCATGTATTATGATAATGAAGAAATAAATCCAGACTTTAGGAAGAGCTATGACTGGATTATTATGCAGAATTTACATTGTCTGTTCATGATGGTCGCAAGGTTGTCAGCGAGCCATTGAGGAAGAGTTTTCCATGCCTGTTGTCTATACATAGCAACCTGGACAATTGCAGCTTTCAACTGTTGCTGGTAACTGTTGATGTGCTGTCGTGTATCTCCCCAGAGTATCTCATATGTGTTATATTTGATTTAAATCCGAAGACTTTGCTGACCAATCAATGCGCTGAATATCTTTTTATCCAACTGTTCTGCTTTAACTTGTGTATCACGAGTTTCAGTGTTGTCATACAAACAGAGAAACAATAAATCCATATCATCTCTAAAAACATGCATATGAGGAAAGCTAACCTTGGCTTAAGAGCATGCACTAGTTACTGAATAATCTCGGCAGTTGTAAAAATCAATACTGGCACCAAATGGGTAGTACTCTAAACGTTGCTTTTTCCACGTTCAGGTTTTTTTGTCGCTATTAACTGATGCTAATTTTTAAAGGTAAGCTATAATTTTCATTTATTATAAATAACTACAAGATGCATTAACGGAACAAAACTGTAAATCTAATGCTATTAAAGGTCAATATGTCAATATTGACCTTTAATAGTCAATATTTTTTATTTTATAATTTTTATAATTTTCTATGTCAATACTTTTTATATTTTCTGATAAAAAATTATAAAACATGATTAAATTATGTTTCTTGTCTTTATTGTATATCAAAGTTAGTTTTTAATAATATGCTTTAAATTATATAATAGAATTTTTTTTAAAAATCTCTCAGGAGATGGGAAGAAAAAGCTGTTATTGGCATAGCGCTTTGCGGCTCAAATAATTCATTTTTTAGCATATGCAGTTTATACATAGTTTTTAACAGCTTCCTATTTAGTAATATTTTAAATTATTTAAATATCATTCATTAAAATTCATCTTAGAAAGTTATTTATTGTATTAACATTTATTAAGATATAAAACTTCATATTTTTAAGATACATAGTTAAAATGAATTGGTAATTTTTTGCGGTTTTATGAGGACGAGATTGCGCACTTTTTATCCTAATGCTTTGTTATATTTATAACTTAAGCTGTATTAAGTCAATATTTAAATAAAATCATAGAAAATTAAATTTTGCTTTTAAATATATAGGATTAAAAGAAATGTGATTTCCAAAATTTCTTTAGCTATTGAAGCAAATATAAGGATTATTCGAAAGAAAAAGAAATTTTAATACACACACACAAGATCATATTTGATACAAATTTATATTTAATATTTCCTAATTATATGATGATAAATTTGTATTTTTCATCGAAGAAAAATCAAACAAATGTTTTAACTTTTTGTATCATTTTGTATTATCTTGAAATCAACTCTTTATTGGGCAGAACAGAAAAAATGATATTAATACCGTGATATGGTTTTGCATATTTCCACGCCATTCAAATTAAATTTCTGAGAACATGCTTCCTAATTTATAAAACTAAGAGTAATCTGGAAATTCTATTTCTCAAATTTATTCAAAAATAAACAGATGTTCAATTATACAAACTTTATAATCTTCCGAGGCTCACACAATATCACGCTGTTTATGCACACATCCACTTCCGTAGCAGTCGACCTCCTGGTTGGCTCGTTTCACTTATATGGTGATTGCTCCGTTTCGCTCTTCAATTTTTCACACCAGCGTGTTATTAATTTTAAAGGCCTTATGAGAATTAATATTTGGTTGTTTAATTTGTTTAAAATAGCAAATAAAAAGGCAAGCAAAATGATTTTACTCCATCTTCCTCATATTTGACAAAAACATAAGCATAATGTCTCTACATAAATTATAAATTACTCTAATTTTTGTACACTAAATTATGCTTCGCTATTTTATTGTAAGGATTTGCGAAGAAATTTGCTTATTCGTGAGCACATTATTATGTGAATTTAATTCAAAAATTCTGGAAAATCAAAAATGTTTCTATTTATAAATTTAGTGCATTTAATGGATATAAAAATTCCAATGTTAGCCTTTAAATAAATATTTCAAGACTAATTGCTATGCAAGAGATAAATTATTTAAAATGACTTAAATTGTATTAATTTTGATTTTTTTCACGTGCATCATGTTAATTGTTAATTTTTATATAGATAGATATATTATAGCATCTATAATCTTGCATTTAATTTATGAACGCTTTTGATTATTTAATTCGAAATATCTTTAAAATTAAAATAATGTAAATTTTATTTATTTCATTTACTCCAAATAAAGTTAGTTTATCATATTTTTGTCATTTTTATTTAATGCTTTGAAAAATTACTCTTTGCTTTTTTTACAACATAGTATTTTTTGCTCTAAAAATATTTCTTGGTCTTCACATTTGCTAGGGGTACAAGTCTTATCTAATAAACAACAAAATCTTAAAACTCAAAGACGAATTCGTAGACTCATATGACAAAATTTATAATTACTAAAAAATTTAAAATTATATAAGAACTTTTAACATTGTTCCTATTATTTTTCACAAGTAAAAATTCTTATTATGGATTGCTTTATAACACAAAAATATGAAGACAATACAAAGCAATAGTTTAAATAAGAAGATGCTATATAATTTAGATCTAAAATTCTTATAAGAAGGATAATGCAGCATTTTTTGGTTAAAAATATACCGTTACCCTAATCTTAATATTGAAAACTGGTACTTAAACATTTTCTATTTTTATCCTAGTGTTTCAAGGAATTTTTTTTATTTTTGAATTTAAAGAAAGAAAATAGTACTTTTTTATGAATGATTAATTTGGGCTGATTAGGAAAAATGCTAAGACTATATCTTGGATATTTTAGAAATATTATTTTAAAATCAACAAAAATATATGGGAATTATATAAAAGAAAATGTAAAGCAAGAAAACACAGCTATTCTTAAGAATATATGAGATACAACGCTACCAACTTAAAATTATACACAGAAAATTGACACAATAAATACGCTGTATAAAATGATTGTATATTCCCATGATGATAGAGCAAGTATGGAAACGGAACATTTTAAGTGTTGAGTCAATTTCCGCAACTTTAGAAATAGTTATTCGGAAGTGAAAAGGCTTACATAATTCTTTTCTTTAAATAGTTAAGGCCGAATATTTCACTCACCAATTAATTATTATATACACTCATAATAATAAATTGGCGAGTGAATTATTCGGTTCAATTATTATTCAATTTATTATTATACACAGAAAAATTTGATTCATAAAAAAGGAACTGCGTCCTTTTAAGAGGAAAATTGGTAAAAGTGAAGAACATGCACAGAAATAGGAATCATTAAATTTTATGAATGATTTAATAATTTACTTCAGAACTGACTAGTACAAAATGATGTCAATAAAGCATTAGTTCACTTTTGTTTTGGATGCAAAGTAACTGATATGCTTTATATATATAAAGGTCTCCGATAGTTATCGACGAAATACTTTTGTCAAATTATTCCCATTGATCTGGTCAAATTGCTATATCAGTTATCTGTAAATGCCAGATTAAATAAAATATCTATTGCATCCCCTTAGGGGAGGTTGCAATCCTCTTTCTTTAACATCCTTAATGCCCTTTAAAAGTAAGGGCTCGAGAAATCTAGCTTTCTGAAGAAAAGTTGGACAACCTTGGATCGTTCATAGCAAGACGTGTTTTGCATGATAAGGTATTATCTTGGGGAAAAATAAACTTTATGTGTTATAAAATTAAAGATAACACAGTCGTCATAGACTATCGTTTGTATACTGTTATGTCAATGATGATTAACAAATAACGGATATCTGACTTTCTAAGAGAACAACTGCATTAATTGTTTGTACACAGCTTGAAATGGAATTCGACTATACAGATTTATACCCTTACAATCACAGCAGTTCAAGTTAAATGAGAACAGTACCACTAATTGAACTTGGTGGTGCCCAAATGGGAAAAATGTCCAGCGTTATGATTGGAATGTGTGTCAATTTTGTTCTCTAAGTGGGGGGAACTCAGTCATTTGAACACACTTTAGACACTGTTCATGTCACACCTTAGAAAATTGATGACTATGAATTTGATGGTGTAAGACTGGAATGAGCAAACTTTTCAGTCACGTGGCAAAAACTGAAAAAAAAAAGGTTTGGTGGGCCAAGATAGATTTTTCAAAAAAATTTTAAAAATAATATCGCTTTACAATTTAAATGTGTTACTGATATGAAAGAAATATCGATTTCGTTTTTAAAATTTCCTATTATTGAGGATCGAAGTTAGATACATTGACTAGTGAACGAGGTTAAATGCTCAACTGTCAGTTTACTTCTGAGATAATTTTTTCTAAGGATCATAGTTAAAAGCACTTATTCACATATAAAAGCTGATGCAAACATTGCACTGATTTTCTGGGCGGGAAATATTAAATGTGAGAAACTTACTTTTCCTCGATTATGATTGATTTCTTACTCTTTCGTGATCAAAGATCGATAATTCTTGCAATACTTCGATAACTGCCTTTGTTTATAGATTCATAACAGTACTGTATAACTCGATGTTTGAATGAACTGTTCGGTTCATTCAATTAGCCTATTTAAGTACCATAGTATGATCTCTTTCAAATGCTCACAGAAGCTGCGAATGCGTGGGCTACGTATTGTTATAGTTGACAAAAGATATTCGCAATCGAAAGGTAACCGTTTTGATTATCAGTCTGAGGAGCGATTCTTATTTAAGCTACAAAATTTCGATTGGGAGGAGCTTCCTGCCGTCCATTCTCTTTAGATACCAAATTTTAATCATTCGCAGTTCAGTTAAATTGTCATTGAATGCATACTTTCATTACACTTGGCCAATTCATTCTGCTTATTAACTAATAAAATTCACGGGTTAATTACTGCCAATTAATAATTTTGTATGACCTAATTATTTTTCGTTAAATATTCACGAACTTCGTACATTTGAAAATAATTAATTACTATTCAGTGTCAAATAAAAATGCTTTAATTTGTACTTATGGTTTTTATTTCATGAGATAAAAGTACACTGCTGGCAATAAAAATTTATACATCAAAATAATGACATACTACACGTGTGAAATTCGATGGGGCGATCTCTCAATTCGCGCAGAGAGGATGTATTGCTTGCCAGAATCCTAGCTGGAATGCTGCTGACCCCTGCTTTGCTTAGCCGTTTCTGTCTGGCTGATTCAGACAGATGCAATTCATGCTATGCAGTTGATAATGCTGAACATATAATATTATATTGCCCCAGATATAAACAGGACCGCAAACAATTTTTGCATAATTTAAAAATACAAGTGCAAATAACAAACTACAAACAGTTGATCAAAATCGTCACATCTAACTCAAAAAAACTAAAAACGTTTATTAAATTTCTCTTAAGCATCAACAGATTTTGAATAAAGATCTTCCTAGAATAATAGAGACAAAAGCCGGAGCAGTTAAAAGTCTCAGAACAGCTAACAACCTACCTACCTACCTACGTGTGAAATTTAACCGATTGGAAGAAGATGCTGTGATATGTGAATGGTTAGCTTTTCAATTTATACACGTAAAATAAGTGCGTCAGTTACAGTTACACATACAATGCATTTAAGTGAAGAAATTGTACAACAGGTATTTTTTATGCCCTCACTTATCATTCAGAATATTAAATTTACACTACACAATTTTTAAAAGTTAACTATAGAAAAACAATATGAGTATTAAGTTATTTTCCTTTTTCTTAGGAATTTTCAGCTAAAATAATTAAACTTCATATGCAAAAAAGCATTCCAAGATAAACTGAAAAATATAATTAGTTTCGAAATTCATCACAGTAACCAAAAATGGGTTAATCGTGATAGAAAATTCTTAAAAAATAAATTACGCAATATTTTATTTAATTTACATTATACATTTAATTCTATATAATTTATATATTACATAATTTCTGTACAATATATATATTATACACACAATAAAATTCGTAAAAAAATAACTGACTTCTATATTTTAATTAGCAAAAAATATTGATAACAGTCAATATTAGGGTCTTCGGTACCAAGTGATACAATTTTGGTATGACGAATTTGTGCACAAAATTTTGAATCTATAATAAATTTGTACGTAAAGCTGCGCGTAAATAAATTATTTAGATGCTTATAACAACCTATATTATTTACTCTACAAAGACATTTAAATTCGCAACAACAGTTGAAAACAAAATGAAAATTTAATATTCTCCATACTCAAGTATCATATGATCAACAAACACAAATTTTCTCATTTCTGAAATACTAGAATAGAAATCTTAGTAACGATAGAATAATATGTATGCGCTTGATCTTGCAAAAATTTTAATAACTGAAGATTACCTTTACTGCAATTCTGAATAGAAAAACATTTGTTGGATTGGCTCTTTTTCAGTAATTACAGTGCAGATCAAAGGATTTTCGGGAGTAACACTCTTAAAAAGTAACTACCCTTTCAAGAAATTGGGAGTGAAAATCGGTATCATTCCATTAATTTTACGGAATCTAGTGGTACTCGATGGACCTCTGTGAGCAGTTAAGATCACTAGATTTATAAATTGCTCTCATTGGCTAATTGGTCGGACCTAAATCTTCTGAGTGGATGGTCAGGGTTTCGACCCATGCCGTTTCTGAAGTGGCTTTTTGCGTGCATGCTTGTCGGAGTAGATGCTTGGAAAATTTAAGTTACTTAAGAAAATTCCTCCTGGAAGGTAAGATTCGAAGAATATTCAAACATCTTCATTACAAGTCTTCGGCTGTTAGATTTTTCGTTACGTTGCATCAAGTTAGTTACCTTAGCCAAGTATTTTTTCTAAATGGAACACCGACCCCCCCCCCGAAGGTATGCGGTGAGTGAACGTCGTTGCGTAATCCAGTCGAGAGATGAACCACAAGGCCGAAGCCAAGGTTCAGGTGGTCGCAAAGGCCAAATGACCGAAAGAACTCCCAGCAAGTGGTGGGGTGACCCAAACCACTATAAAAAGGTTCAAAGTGATGGGGCGAGAGAGACGTTCATTGGAACTCGCTCTGACTGGAAGAGAGGGACTATTTTGGCCTATAATAATTAAATACAAACAAGGTTACAAAACAGTATGATACAAGATAAAATACAAACAAGGTTACAATACAATATGATACCAGATTAAATACAGACAAGAAATTTTACATATGTACAGAGAACAGAAGAGGTGGAGTCAGCCAGTGAATTGGTAGTGCATCTCTTGTAGTAGAATCTCCTGGATCCCCTTCCGGAAGCCTTTGTTGGAGAGGAGTTGTGGGGCTCTATCAGCTCTGGCAGAACTTGGGAAATGGCATGTCCTGACATCAGCGTAGTGCTCACAGTCGAATATGAGGTGATTGATGTCTTGAGTCTCTCCATCATGTGGGCAGGTGTCATCTTGTCCATGGAATCGTCTTCTATAGGTTCCAAAGGAACCATGACCAGTGAGGAACTGGTTGAAGTAGAAGTCTGCAGAGATTCTTTTTTAAGATACTTTTGGAAAGAATGAATAGAGTTTCCTGGTCTTGAGGGAGCACTCCCAGAGATGTTGCCATCTGTGTAGTTCGTCTACATTGGTAAAGGTGATAAGCTGTTGCCTGCTGAGTCGGACTGTGATTCCAATATCCTCATTTGTGGTTGCGTTTTAGGCGGCTTTATCCGCTTCCTCATTGAAACGGATGCCCACATGTGCTTTTAACCAGTGAAAGGTAAAGGTTTGGGGGTTGTTCGGGAGAATCTCCCTAATGTCGCTGATGACGTCTCTATTGATGACTGTAGCAGAGAGGGCTGAAAGCACAGATTTAGAGTCTGTGTGGATGTGGCAGACCGGAACATTATGTTCCAGAACGTATTTCATGGTAAGAAGAACGGTAGAAGCTTCCGCTTCGAATACTGTTGCTTCATCATTCAGTTGGACTTTGGTGCTCCAGATCACAACTTCGTTTCAAAGAATAATGGAGGCACATCCTACTCTGTTGTCAATCTTGGAGCCATCGGTGTAGGCAAAATGGTCAAGAGGTTAGGAATGGGTGACCATTCCACTTGTCTATGAGTCCAGGGAGGATCATTCCTCAAAGTACGAGTCCATGCATTCTTGGAAGACCAGTTTCTGTCGCTAACACTAATAGTCGAACTATAATTCCACAGCTCGAATCGTTTCTTATAGGAATCTGCCTTCAGATGCAGAGGAGAGCAGCCAGCAAGGACTTGAAGGGCATCAGTAGAGGTGGTTCTATAAGACTTGGTGATCTTAAGTAGAGCAATTCTCTGTATTTGTTACAACTTACCATTGATGCGGACTGTGTCCTGGTACCACACCTGGCAGCCATACAGGATTATGTTCTCAACAACACAGGTATATGTCAGTTTGAGAATCTCTGGTTTAAGTCCCCATGTGGCCCTAGTGACTCGGGCAAGTTTGTTTTTACCTTAGCCAAGTAGTTGAGCCGAGATTTTTGATTCTATCATTGGTGCTACTGAATAATAGGGAAGGAGGATGTTGCACTTTCTACACGCGTACCTCTCGTAATGATGGAAGGAAAGTTCCCTGGGTTTTTTCCCTTATGAATTGAACATATCTGTGAAAACGTCCTTGAACAACTTTGAACAGTTGAAATAACTTTCTGCTGTTCGGAGACTTTTACCCTTTATACTTTATTACTGTATAAATTAGAATAGAAAGTAAGTCTCACCGAATTTAAGTTTATGACACATTAAAAATATATAATAATAACGAGTTTTTATTAAATTAACATAAAAATAAGAACAAGTGAAATATTATGAAATAAAATGACAAAGAAAAATTATATTATTAATTATTTTATTGAATTTTCTTACAATGATTCATTTCCTTCAAGTTATCATTCCTTGTAAGATTTTTGAAAATGAATAAATTTTGTGGTCTATAGTAAATCTAGTCATGATAGAGTTCCCATCCTAGAATGATTAACTGGTAATCGCTGCAACATATTGAGGATTACGCAAAAGTTTATCCTTCAGATTGATATCTTGTATTTAAATCCATAATAAAACATTGATGCTAATAGAGGTGGATTTAGTTTTATTGAGATTTTAACCAACTATATACAATTATTCGGACATTTCATAACTTCAGTCTTATCTTATTAATGAAACTTAATGCCATAAAGGCTTTTAAGAGATCTTATTTTTAAACTAAGCGATGTGTTTTCGAATTTTCAATTTTATTCCAATACTTAGAAACTTTACAAGCTACTACTTTGAAATTATATATATTTCAATTACATAATTTATTTTTGAATAATTAAGGAATTAATTTGTAGAGTTCAGTTAAAATATTTTAATTAATATAACTTAAGTTAAATGTAGCTATTAAAATTGTAATAAAGTAAATTACGCTAAATACCTAAGAAACTGAAAACTATATAGTCGGAAGTATATAGTAATTTATACTAAGGTTTTACTATACTACTCGGATAATAATCAGTTGATCAGTAATCATTATAAATGATATTAAATTTAAAATTATTTAAAAACTTTTCCTCTTAATTCAAGCAAACTAAATATAAATGAAAGAGTAAGTTACAGGAGAGATCTCCACTTCATATTTTTAAATTATTAGCAAATAAAATTTTTTGAATTAATTAAACCACGTAATTAGAAATTAATTATTGGTATTTTATTATTATTTTTACAGTTTATACTAAGCAATAAATTTCGGCTTCACTTCTCAAGAATTTCACGGCATTTGGAATAAGCAATAAAGGGCATGATAAAAACTGAAAAAAAGACGATAAAATTAGTCCCATGTTTACTTTTGCGCTTCAAAATTCTTTGTTAAAAGATTTATTATTTGGTATGTAGTAACCTGTGTGTGTGTGTAATGTTTGATAACTTACTTAGATTTCCAACGAACAAAATGTTTACGGAAGTGAGCTGTAATTAACATCAACTGAATAGTTATTTATTTTTCTATAATAAAAAAATCTTGATAATGTCACGATCTGTTCCATTTTTTCCAGTATATAATGGTGCCAGAATTTTATTCAGAATAAAAATTTAGTCCAAATCAAAAGTGAATGGTTATTCAACTATGGTAAGTGAATTGTTTCTAAAAATTTTGAGTTAAAGATGCATTAAGAATTTAATCAATTTCTTTAAAGTATTTATATTGATTTTTTTTGGTAGAAAAATCACTTTATAAACAATTTAGTAATAGAATTATTGTAGTGAATTATTTCTTATAAACTTGAATTATTACATTTACCATTGGTATTATTGGTTTACCTCCAACAATTCTTAAAATTTCTTATCAGATACTATCTAAATCTGTCTAAAAGATACTTCAGAATATTGCTGAACGTTTTCGTATCATATATCAATGGCTAAAAGTAAAAAATTATTGAAATTTGATTTCGCTTATTTAAATTAAAATATTGTTGTGTTTCAACAGAATGCATTTACTGTTTTTTAAATCAATCTGTGATAAACCTAACAGCTGAAAAATTGTTCTGTTATGTTAAAAAGCTATGAG
The DNA here is from genome assembly GCA_037975125.1 of Latrodectus hesperus. NCBI lineage: Eukaryota > Metazoa > Arthropoda > Arachnida > Araneae > Theridiidae > Latrodectus > Latrodectus hesperus. The sequence goes on from CM075854.1 coordinate 15,552,629, forward strand.
ACTTTTTTTTATAAACCTTGTTAAGTTACTTATAATTTAAAAAAGGTAGACTAGTTAAATAAATAAGTTACTCAACATTGTTCTTATAACGATTGGCATCATATTATGTTAATATTAGCATTATATAGTCATTATAAAAATCCTGACTAAAATTAAGCTTGTGAAGGCCATTAAGTGGCAAACCTTATCAGAAGCCAATTTAGAAAGTCTTATAATAATATCCTAGAAAATAAAATAATAGCTTTTATAATAATATTATCCTAGAAAATACAAAAGACAAATAAAAGTAGATTCGATGCTGTTAAAGACATTTAATTAAAATTTTTTTAAATTTTATTTTATAGTACTGTTCTAATATTTTTTGGATTTTTATAAGAATTTAATTTAATACACTTCTTATCTTATTGTTTTCAAAAAATTTAATTTAAATTTATTTATTATTTTGTATTTTATTAAACTTGTAAAGTATTTGAATTTAATTACACAAAACAAGTAAATTTAAAGTTTTTATTAATTTGAGGGAAACATAATTATATACACATATTAGATAAAATAAATTTAAAACACTGTGTATTAATCCAATTATTTGTCAATTTTACTTAAATATGATTTCATATTTTCGAAACTTGCATAAAACCAATGCAAAATATATGGCTAATATTTTATTCATAACATATTCTTATGTGTACAATAGTAAAAAGTAATACTGATAATAAGATTATTTTAACATTTCTTTATATAATTAATTAAATGTAAACTTAAATATAATTATAATAGCTTTTGGAAAAAAGGGATTTTGATAGTGAGATGAGATAATATTGTCTCTCAATCCATTTTCTGAAAAAATTAAATCTAGGATCTGAAATGTTCCATGAAACTGAGGTCAGCAAATGAGATAATTGAAATCAGTAAAAACTCATTTTTAAGTCAATAAAATATCAAATATAAAACTAACTAATATTTTTATAAAAACTTAACTATTTTTATATTGCTTTTAATAAAAATGCTCCTTAAATTACCAGTGAAAATTTTCTATTGAGCATTGTTTCTTGAGTAAATATTTTAAGCTGCGCGAACTTGACTAGTTATGTATTGTCATTATACATTTTATTTTATAACATGACTATTTCTGCAAAATTTGGAATTATTAGTTCTTAAGAGAGGCAACAATACAATGTAATATTTTCGGTCATTGTAAGCATCGATTCCAATAAAAAATGTACTATATTTGTTAAATAGCATAACAGATAAAGGGTGTTGTAAGTTTCGAAAGCAAAAACGCAATATCAATCTCCCTCTGTTTAACAGTGGTTAAATTTGAACCTCAGAACTGTGGTTTCATCATTTTGAACTATATTATATAGAACAATGGTAAGAATTCACAAAATTTGTAAGTGTGATGAACCATCAACTTCTAAATAGAGACAATAATGGATTGGATCTATTGAATCATTAAGTGAGTAAAATTTTCTTTCATTAAAATTGAGTCAAAGAAGCTTCATAGAAAATAAATGATCAAATTGAATTTATTTCACATAATTTCTAAAAAATTAAAACTCATAAGGTAAGTAAATTTTGCTGCATACTTTATACTTTGGTAAGTCAATTTTATGCTTATAGAAACTTTTGATCTAAGAAATTTCATATACCTGTGATGTTTTAAATTTTATTATTTATTTATATTTCAAAATGAAATTATAATTTTTATTATGCAGTTATTTTAGCTTCTAATAATTAAAAGAATATAATTAGTTTAATCTTTTTTATTATTTAGTCGTTAATTATAGTTTCTTACAGGTTAAAACTTTAAAAATGCTGTTTTTTTATTTAAAACGTTCATATTAAAGGTAAAAGTAATATGATGAATATGTTTTATAAATTTTATTTTATTGCTATTAAGAAAGAGGAATTTTAATTTTCTTTTTTTAGAAAGCAAAAGTAAGGGAGAATATGCCCTATTTTTAATTAAGATGATAATTTTGAATATTTTAGGAATTTACTGAATATGTATCATTTGGCAAAAATCCTCATCACGATTTTTTTTAAAAAAAGAATGACTTAGAAAAATTAAAGCATAAAAATAAAAAGCAAATATTATATTAACGTTATATATCTACAATATTTTTAATAAGTTTAAATTCAGAAGATATATTTAAAACAATGTATAAATTATTCTCTTCTAAATTTATGTATTTTAAATTTTCTTGAAAATTGAGATGTTTAAGAATACGCTGTTCTTAAATGTTTTCTGCCATATTTGTCTTTCAGAAAATGATGGATGCTGCTAGAATTTTAATAGTGGTTACATTCTTCTTATTTTCGAGCGTTTCTGCTAGAAGTGATAGATGTGGAGATGAAGGTGAGATATTATTCTTTAAGATGTAAAATTTGCATTTAGAAAACTGCAAAATCAATTCAAATAAATATGTGAAATGAAGAGATTTATAACTGAAATAGACTTTCTTTATGATTTAAAAACAAATTAAAACATATAAATATACACTTAAATAAAACATTTTCTTTTTAAGCAATATCTACAATTTCATTTAACTATGAGTAATTTACAGTTATGATCGTGCTATTTTACTTTCACAAATGATATTTCCTAAACAAAAAGATTACAAAATAATTTATATTAATGTACTACATAAAAGTGCATCTCGTACTGTAACTCATTTTAATTTTGTATTAAAAATTTAAGCACTATGAAAACATGCAGAATTGATTGTAGTCGATGAATATTGTCATTTAAAGAAAAATAGATTGGATTCAATTGTAATATTTTGTAAGAGTATTTCAAACTATTTATAAGAATTTTGCTAAAAAATAGTTTTTAAAGAATTTAAACTAAGTATAATAATTTGTAAAAAAACTTGAATAAAAAGTAATAACTCTAGTAAAATATTCTTTTATATTAGTAGCTTAAGAGTCTTTATAAGAATTCTGAGCTCCTCTGTAAACGTAAAATGAAATTATTTTACTCAAAACGACAAAATTAATTTGGTCTAATTTTAAGAGAGAAAGAAAACCATATTTGAATGTTTCTTATGTTACATTACTTTTTAATTTACATAATTTTATACAATGGAAGTCTAAATCCATATATTACTTAAAAACGTAAATTTTAATATTACTGCATAACTGGAAATAGAATGGATGTCTCAATTCATATATTACTTAAAAAATGTAAATTTTAATATTACTGCATAATTGGAAACATTCCAATTTCCCTTTCTGCTTAGAGTGAAACACTTCCTTTAATGTTTCTCTTATAAAGAATTTAATAGATTTTCTCCAAGAAAATTTATTGCAGGTCTTTATTATTTCTATCATAAAAGTGGTATTATTATTATGAGATTTTCCTAAAGTTTTAAGCAAATTAGATTCTATAGTTTAAATCTAAAACATTTCCTTAGAATATCTAATTTAAAATAATAAGTTTAAGATACCTTTTTAAAAAGAATTAATGAAAGAGAAAACTAAAAAAAGAATATGCAAATTTGTAACTAACATATTTAAGGTAACTGATTATTTAAGAAGTAAATTAAAAATAATCTTTGGAATTTACAAAATATTTTTTATTACGAACAATATATTTTTCTAAATTTTTAAAGCAAAAGAATACATGTAAATACATGAGTATAAGTACTCTTCTGTATATTTATTAAAAAATGTGTATAATATTAAGAAAATGTAGTTTAATGGCATACCTGCATCATTAAATTAGACACCTTTTTTCTTGTGAATAATTTTGTACCTACATGCAATAAAAAACAATAAAAACTTCGATATAAATGCATTTAGTGAACCGAAAGACTTTCGTAGAATATTTATTCTATGGAAGTGTTTGAGCAGATGATCTACATTTAAAATGTCTTAAAATATTTCTTATCGCAACTCAAATATATTAGTGAAAATGTTTAGCATTCAATCTCAGCTTCCTTTATCTATCTATCTATCTATCTATCTATCTATCTATCTATCTATCTATCTATATATATATATATATATATATATATATATATATATATATATATATATATATATATATATATATATATATATATATATACATATGGTAAGTTTTATTAAATATCTCATACGCATATTGTACGATTGAATAAACATATACATATTCATTTCTAAGTAAAATGAAAATATTTTCTTCCGAGTAATTGCTTATATACACAAACACACATATATATAAACTGAAATTGATTTAAACACAAAATAATATGTAAATTTTATAGTATATACGTTTATTTTTAGTATTTAAAATAAATTTTAAAATGCATATCTAAACTCAAAAATCTTGGTTAAAAATTTAAAATTAATTTTAGGCGAGTTCGATAAACGAAGATAATTTATATGATACAGGCACATTTTTGCAACAAACAAAATTAAAATTTTTTTATTTGACTTAAAATATTTCTGTTTTGAATTTTCTATCAAAACTTTTTTTTGATAAGAACATTGTAATAATTTTTAAGTAAATGAATGAAATAAGATACGCATCAATAAGTTGTTTCAAATATATATGCTCAAGTTTAAGTTATGTAAAGAATTAAATACACGTTATTTCCTTTCAGAGCGAAATGAAGAATTATTTGCTATTTCCCATGTAGAAGAAAAGCTGACAGATAGCATTAAAAATTCCAGACAGAAGCCTAATGTTGGAATTGTAACATTTCCTCCTAATTTTCCTGGCATGGGAGGAATGCCAAATATATCTGATGGCATGCCTACAAATTGGCCAAGCATGGAAGGAATGCCAACAATGGGACAAAACCCATCTTTCCCAAATATTTCAGGAATAAATGGTATGCCAACAAATTGGCCAAACATGGAAGGAATGCCAACGATGGGACAAAACCCATCTTTTCCAAATATTTCCGGAATAAATGGTATGCCCACTAACTGGCCGAATTTGGATGGAATGCCTACAATGCCAACAATAGGCAATTTTCAAAATATAAGTGGAATGACTTCAATTCCAAATATGCCAAACATTCCAGGAAATAGTCGTAGACTTTTAAGTATACATGAAGAAAATTCTAGACAAAAACCTTCCATAGGGGGTTTGACGCTTCCTCCTAATTATCCAGGCATGGGAGGAATGCCTAACATGTCAAATGGAATGCCTACAAAGTGGCCAAGCATGGAAGGAATGCCAACAATGGGACAAAATCCGTCTTTCCCAAATATTTCAGGTATAAATGGTATGCCGACAAATTGGCCAAACATGGAAGGAATGCCAACAGTGGGACAAAATCCGTCTTTCCCAAATATTTCAGGTATAAACGGTATGCCGACAAATTGGCCAAACATGGAAGGAATGCCAACGATGGGACAAAACCCATCTTTCCCAAATATTTCAGGAATAAATGGTATGCCCACTAACTGGCCGAATTTAGATGGAATGCCGACAATGCCAACAATAGGCAATTTTCAAAATATAAGTGGAATGACTTCAATTCCAAATATGCCAAACATTCCAGGAAATAGACGTCGACTTTTAAGTATAAATGAAGAAAATTCTAGACAAAACGCTCCTATAGGTGGCATAACTTTTCAACCCAATTTTCCAACTTTTGGAGGAATGCCTAATATGTCAGGTGGTATGCCTACAAAGTGGCCAAGCATGGAAGGAATGCCAACAATGGGACAAAACCCATCTTTCCCAAATATTTCAGGTATAAACGGTATGCCGACAAATTGGCCAAACATGGAAGGAATGCCAACGATGGGACAAAACCCATCTTTTCCAAATATTTCCGGAATAAATGGTATGCCCACTAACTGGCCGAATATTGATGGAATCCCAACAATGCCAACAATAGGAAATTTTCAAAATATAAGTGGAATGACTTCAATTCCAAATATGCCAAACATTCCAGGAAATAGACGTCGACTTTTAAGTATAAATGGTGAAAATTCTAGACAAAACGCTCCTATAGGTGGCATAACTTTTCCTCCCAATTTTCCAACTTTTGGAGGAATGCCTAATATGTCAGGTGGTATGCCCACAAAGTGGCCAAGCATGGAAGGAATGCCAACAATGGGACAAAACCCATCTTTCCCAAATATTTCAGGAATAAATGGTATGCCAACAAATTGGCCAAACATGGAAGGAATGCCAACGATGGGACAAAATCCATCTTTTCCAAATATTTCCGGAATAAATGGTATGCCCACTAACTGGCCAAATATGGATGGAATGCCAACAATGCCAACAATAGGCAATTTTCAGAATATAAGTGGAATGACTTCAATTCCAAATATGCCAAACATTACAGGAAATAGACGTCGACTTTTAAGTATAAATGGTGAAAATTCTAGACAAAACGCTCCTATAGGTGGCATAACTTTTCCTCCCAATTTTCCAACCTTTGGAGGAATGCCTAATATGTCAGGTGGTATGCCCACAAAGTGGCCAAGCATGGAAGGAATGCCAACAATGGGACAAAACCCATCTTTCCCAAATATTTCAGGAATAAATGGTATGCCAACAAATTGGCCAAACATGGAAGGAATGCCAACGATTGGACAAAATCCATCTTTTCCAAATATTTCCGGAATAAATGGTATGCCCACTAACTGGCCAAATATGGATGGAATGCCAACAATGCCAACAATAGGCAATTTTCAGAATATAAGTGGAATGACTTCAATTCCAAATATGCCAAACATTCCAGGAAATAGACGTCGACTTTTAAGTATAAATGAAGAAAATTCTAGACAAAATTCTCCTATAGGTGGCATAACTTTTCCTCCCAATTTTCCAACTTTTGGAGGAATGCCTAATATGTCAGGTGGTATGAATGATATGGGTACATTTCCTACTCTACCAACAATGGCAACGTTTTCACAAAACCCATATTTTCCAAATATTTCAGGAATAAATGAATTACCCACAGGTTGGCCAAGCATGGAAGGAATGCCAACAATGGGACAAAATCCATCCTTTCCAAATATTTCGGGAATGAATGAATTACCCACAGGTTGGCCAAGCATGGAAGGAATGCCAACAATGGGACAAAATCCATCTTTTCCAAATATTTCAGGAATGAATGAATTACCAACAGGTTGGCCAAGCATGGAAGGAATGCCAACAATGGGACAAAATCCATCCTTTCCAAATATTTCGGGAATGAATGAATTACCCACAGGTTGGCCAAGCATGGAAGGAATGCCAACAATGGGACAAAATCCATCTTTTCCAAATATTTCAGGAATGAATGAATTACCAACAGGTTGGCCAAGCATGGAAGGAATGCCAACAATGGGACAAAATCCATCCTTTCCAAATATCTCGGGAATGAATGAATTACCCACAGGTTGGCCAAGCATGGAAGGAATGCCAACAATGGGACAAAATCCATCCTTTCCAAATATTTCAGGAATGAATGAATTACCAACAGGTTGGCCAAGCATGGAAGGAATGCCAACAATGGGACAAAATCCATCCTTTCCAAATATTTCGGGAATGAATGAATTACCCACAGGTTGGCCAAGCATGGAAGGAATGCCAACAATGGGACAAAATCCATCCTTTCCAAATATTTCGGGAATGAATGAATTACCCACAGGTTGGCCAAGCATGGAAGGTATGCCAACATTGGGACAAAATCCATCCTTTCCAAACATTTCAGGAATGAATGAGTTACCCACAGGTTGGCCAAACATGGAAGGAATGCCAACAATGGGACAAAACCCTTCTTTCCCAAACATTTCAGGAATGAATGAATTACCCACAGGTTGGCCAAGCATGGAAGGTATGCCAACATTGGGACAAAATCCTTCTTTCCCAAACATTTCAGGAATGAATGAATTACCCACAGGTTGGCCAAATATGGATGAAATGCCAACCATGGCTACCTTTCCAAATATGAGTGGAATGCCAACAATGAACAGTGGGGGAAATTTTGGTAATATGAGCGGATTATTTACCATGCCAACTGTAGGTAACTTCCCAAACATAAGTGGGATTACTCCATTTCCTGGTTTCCCTGGAAGTCGCCGTCGTCGACTTTTCAGAGTAAATGAGGCACAGTTTCAGCAAAATCCTTCGGCAGGGGGAGTAACGTTTCCTCCTAACCTACCTACTATGAACAGTGGGGGAAACATTCCAAATATAGATGGTATGGTTACAATCTCAGATGGAGACAGTCTCGCAAACATAAGTGGAATGCCACCATTTCCAGGTTTACCGAGAGTTCCAGAAAGTAATCCTCGTTTACTTGTTAATAAAAAAAATTTTCAAGAGCATGAAAATAAACTAAATATAAATAAATTATTAAGTATTGCTAAAAAAGATTTCGAAAATACAGATAAAAAGTCCTTAATAATAAATAAATATAATGAAAATTTCATTGATTTACCAGTAGGCCCTCCAGCATCACGAAACACCCACAAAGGAAAATTACAAATTTATCAAAAAACAATTGTTTCTACTCGATATAATCCAACAATTCCTGGTATTCCTGGATTACCAAATCAACCTGATTTTCCATCTTTTGGAAAACCAAAAAATGTAACAGGTAATATGACAGAATCTGAAATTCCTGGTGTTTTTATTCCAGCACATGCTCTTTTAATTCGATAATCAGTTACAGCAGCAAATTTTTAGTGTTTTCAAAGAAATCCTTAAAATGCTTGAAGAGTATCAAGTAACAGTTGATTCTCTAACTATATTGGGAAATATTAGAAGTATATTGCGTTTTTCTAATTATAGCTGCATATTACAGATTTAGTTTTGAGTGAAAGGAGAGATGATAAACATACTTACAGTTAAAAAAAGTATATATAACTATGGCAACTTCCTAATTAACCTAAAATAATATTAAAAACTGCTCCATTAAGTAAAATGCATGTTATAAATATTTGAATTATTAAGGTAATATAAAATTTTGATTTGTAACTTTTCTTATATATTAAATTCAGCCACACATAATTTATATATTTCATACTATTTTTAATAGTTTTGAAGTAACTAAATCCTTGAAAATATTTCATTTATTTATCGTACTGATTACTGTTATGCAACTTCTAAATCTAGTCAGTTTCATGTAATTTATTTTCATTTAATCATTATTGTTCAAAATGTAAATTTATTTATATACGTATGTGGAAAACAGCAGAATTTTATTTCCAGTTCTGTTGAAGCTGGAGAAATATTTAATTTTTAAAAAAAATTTTGTTAACTATTTTGTTATAAGCTGAACCAAGCAAAATCAATTTTTATTGTTTAAAATGTGTAAGAATTATGTTGTGAATTAAATGTATATTTGTTATTTTTATCTGATATATATCGGTTAAAAAGGTTTAGAAAATACATATCTTATGCGTTTTTCATTGCATATATTTAATGCTTGTCATTCATACATATGTTATACTAAAGTATTGTTTTATACAACAATACATTCATTATGAATATTCTATTTATAACGCAAGTTAATTGGTCATGAAATGTAAACTAAGTTTAAAAAAATATTCGTTGGGGTGATGAATAAAAGTTTATCTTTCCTGTATGTGTGTGTATCACTCTGTTAAAAATGTTAAGTTTATTCTTTTAAGGACATATTTATTAGAAATATTTTAGTTTTAACATAGAGATTCTCTGTTTAGTATTTAAACAAAATCGCCACTTATGATGATTACTTTGAGGTAATTAATTTAAATAGTGATGAACTATTTAAGTAGAGAAATAAATTAATTTTTTTAAATAGTGCATGACTATAGTTTAAAACATTAACTACACTATTTAGTTTTAGAAACATTAGGAATCGTTATTGATAAAATTAATATTCATATTTTCTAGCATTCAATTTCATTATAGAGAAATGAGTTTCAAATATACATTTACATAAACATCTTTGTATAAAAAATTTCAACAGATTTCTAATACTATGCGACAAAAATTAAATGTTTGCCAGATTCTAGATATCATTTCACAAAATTGTAATCAACGGAATTAGATTATTTTAAGTAAGAATATTATTGATGTCATAAAAATATAATATAAAAGCAATTCTTTTAAAAAATTTACTGCAATAGATTGAAAAATAGATTAGATATTAAGATATTAATCTTATTTTACAAAAAGTTGAAAATTATTATATACTTCAAATGCCTTTCATTATACTAAAATATTTTAATATCGTGTATGAAACCTACAAACTAATCTAAAAATAATTTCTGCGAAAGAAATCCTAAAATGTAGCACTTAAATTGTTGTTGAATGTTTCCGGTGTCTTGCAACACTAAATCAGATCTATGAAATTTTTGTTACTATAAGAAACTCTAACACTAAAATTGGATTTGTAACAGTTTATTTCGAAGAATGAAACATTCAAAATATATTCATTTTTCATGCTGATAACCTTTTATTCACAAATATTATTAAAGTAGATGAATTCTGTGACAAAAATTAAAATTTTAACGAGTGAACAATAGATTTGAGAAAATTAAACACATGATAAGAATATTGTATTTGATAATATTTTCCAAAGTGAAATAGTATGCTATATGAACACAACAATGAGATAAATCTTTTTTCCTTTTTCTTCCCCTCAAAGTTTTCATATTTTAGTGATCCATTGTGATTAACCCCAAACTGATCAATACATATTTTTAAAAGACTAATAATGGCAAAATGTGTTCGTATGGTAATTTAAAGTTACCGTGATATTTATTAAAAGAAGCTTACTTTCCTTTACCGAGAAATGTTCATAAAACAGATTATGCTTCTATTTTTGACAGTTATTTTTTGGTTACTATGCCTCCAAATGGTCCATGTTTCTAGCCATGAATCAAAACTGTATACGATACATTAATTTATGATTAAAAAGTGCAATCAATATTAATGTAAACACAACAGTAGAAAAACAGTTAAAAAGTTTGAATTGTATTCACTACACACGGGAAATTATTTTATGATGCATAAAAAATCTCTAAAAATAAACCATGTTTTCTAATTTCTTTTAACTTTATTTTACTGCTAGTTTAGTATAAATTTGTTCATCATGTTAAGGAACTAATTAACAAACACTTATACTATTAGATTATTTATGTTCATAGATCTAACAAGGGCATATATATATATTCGGTATGTCGCCATGTCTTAAGAATAAAGATATGTGTGGATCATTTTAATACTCATATTGAATATATTTCCTTACATTTAAAGGACTCATTTGCGATTACCATTATCACAAAATTAAGTGCGAAGAATAATAAAATAAATCGAGAGAGTTTTCATGATTAAAAACTTTAATAAAAAATAATCTGTTCCCGAAGAGCTTATTTAAGAACAAAAGTATAAATGGATGGTTTTATGCATCGCTACAGTCTGGTTACACATCGCTTAAAAGAAGAGTGAATCACAAAGATAGATATAATGATATAAGCTACAGGCATAAAAATTTTAAAATCTAAGATTTAATGTATGATTTTGTGACGTTTAGCAGCATTTAGTTCATTATATTTGACAATAATTTTTACGGAGCGTGCAAAATTATAAAAATTTGAAAATGGGTGTTTAGTTTAATGATACAAGACTCCATCCAAATATAATTTTTATATAAAAATTGTCACTGATTGTATTTTTATTTAATTTATAATTTTGATAGAATATGAAACTTAACCTAACTTTGTTTCAAAATGACAAATAATATTTCAAAATATTCAGCTATCTATTAAAAGCCAAATATTTCTTTCACTGAGAGAAGATAGATATTTTTTAACTTTTTTTAGATACAATTACTTATATTTTTATGGATGATTTATAGAAAAGTTTAGAAGCATATTTACGCTATGGTGAACCAAACTATACAGAATGCTCTGTTTGAAACTCATTTATATCATCTTCAAATTTATAAAACACTTTTATGACTTCTATGAACATTTGGAAATAGTCAGGGAGGTTTAAATTTTTAATGAGAGAATACTATATTAAGTTGGTTTTCTGAGAGAAATGTGATAAAAAGCTATTATGTTAAGAACATCCATTAATTTTTTCGCAGAGAAATTTCGGCTGAAAAAGCATTTTATATATTACAAAAAGCTTTTAAATACGACTGCTTATCAATGCAACACTACTATGTGGTTGGTATAAAAAGTTCAAAGATAGCAGAGAATCAATTGTTAAAGTTATTAAATTTCATGTTCAGGATCTAATAAGTGCATAACATCAGGGTTTTCACTTTTAGATTGCTCAATTAGTCAATTCTTAGGATATGAGAAAACAAGCAAAATCAAATTGGCTAAATTAAATTTATTAACATATAATACAGAATCTTCTCTGCGAGTGCAGACGAAAGAGTTTAAATACACATATCAGTAAACATCAACTCATTGTGCAACAATCATTTGTTTCCATAAAAGTTATAATACAAAATTAAAATTTGGTACAGAATCAAAGTTTGGGTAAATACATGACAGCTTGGCTGCTTGTTGCTTCACTATAACTGGCTAGACAATGAATAAAGACTATTGTTTGAATGTTTATTAACATTTGTGTGAAGTCATACGTTGAAAATGATCTGAAATATGGCAAGAAACTCATGGGTTTTTAACAATGCTCATACAACTTTTAATTTTTGACCAATATTCAACAAATATGACCTTACAACACCATACTCTTTCGATATGGTACTGTGGGATTGTTCCTTATTCCCACTGTTGAAATTAACTGTCTATGGTAATCGTTTTGCTTTCACTAATACCATAATCGAAAACTCATTACGAACTCTGAAGGGCATGATACAAAACGATTTGAAGACATACCTGGATGAGTGGAAATATTTGTTGAAGTGCGTTGAAGTTGAAGAAGAGTATTTTGAAAGATATAAAATAAATTTTGATTCTTAAATTGATATCTTTTCTCCTATGCCGCCATTCAGAGTACATTTTAATCACAAAAATCAACAGTTTTTCACATTTTTATAATATTTTGAATGATAACTAAAACAAACATTAGCTGTATGTATTTGCGTATATTAAACAGAATAAAATGAATGCGATAGGAAATAGAACTCTTGAGACTACATCAACGAGGTGCACCAACTCAATGGAGCATTTTCGTGTACATTTTTCAGTAGTTTTGCTCCAAGCTCCTTTTTTAGACCTCCTTCCACTTGAAAGGCTAGGGTTTTCTTCGTTGGACTACAAAAGAAAAATTAAAATATGTATCTAAAAAATGAATTAGAAATGAAAGTTTTTTAATTCATAATTTTTTCACATATTTGTTGCTTTAATGTATGATTACTTCAGCATTTGAATTCCAAAAATAATATAATAAAAGAGTTTTGTATACACAGAAACCTGAGACCTTAATACTTCATATATTGATTAAATACACATTTTATTTACTAATTCATTTGAGAAATTCCTTTTGGACATAATTTTTGTGAGATAGGTAAAAGTTACAAATTCTCAACACAAACTAACAATATTCTACACCGTGTACGAGAAATAAATCAAGAAATTGAGCTATTTCTCTTACATTTCTGGTACTGAATTATAACTTTTCAATTTCATTAATTTCCTTATTAAAAGCACATTATAAAATTCCTTTTGCAATCAAAATATTTTAAAAATAAAATTTATGGGATCTAAACACAAATAAATGATAAAATTATAAGAATTTTGAATTTAAAGTATTTTGTATTATGTTTACCAAGTAATTTAATTTCATAAAAATCATTTTTTAGTGCTTATATTATGCTTTTACTTCATTTGGACACATTAAAACTTTTAGCTTTCGTCAGTGTGGTGTGTTATACATCAGGTTTTAATTTTTAATTGAAATTATTTTGAAGCTTTTAAAGTTACAATTTGAAAAATGTCTTTAATTACAGACTAATTATGTAAATAACAATGTGATTTAATAGCTCAGTAAATGTTGTTTACATATACTCTTAATTGTTTAATCTCATACGATCATAATGACTTTTTTTGTTTCAAAACATTTATCCAAATTTAAATATCAAATATGTAAATTATTCAATTATTCACAGATATTTGGGTAAATAATATATATATATATATATAGTGTGTGTGTGTGTGTGTGTGTGTGTTTTCTTCGCTTCAATAGAATTTACGATGATATCCTTTCTTTTCAGAATACATAAAAAAGCCATTGAAAAAGTATATTCTACAAGATTATTCTACATATAAGTTGAGCTTCTTAATATTTTACTATGACACATTAATCATCACAAAATATACTTAAAAATAAAACTTTTGTTTTAATATAAGATTAGAAAAGAAAAAGTTACGAACATTTTCTAATGGGGTTTCAGGTTTCACTTCTTGATGTTTCCTTTTCAATAAGCTAATGACGATCGCATATTCTAATAAACTGCAGAAGACGAAAGCAATGCACGAAGATAACCAGACGTTAAGGGCAACAATATAGGAGACGTTTGGCATACTGGACTGGTATTGTTTGGTTATCATGGTAAGAAGAGATGTCACTCCCATTGTAATCCTTGCAGGAACTGCTTCGGGAGGTATCCAAAACGTGAGCATGGACATGAGAACGATGAGGACAGTAGGGATATAGGTATTGATGATGAAGTACCCACTTCTTCGACTCAATGGAAAGTATGCAGCAATACAGCTGAATGTATCTTAAAAAAAACATGAAAATAAAACACAGGTTAAATTCATTTTAGATTTATGAAAATCTGAAGCAGTATTCTAGTCCATATAGTAGTCTCAGAATAAAGGATTCATGTAATGAGGTCAAATTCAAGTAATGAAATTTTAAAAAAAAATTACTTTACACTCTTTTTCTACGCATTCATTCTGGCATACCAATATTATTTATTAGGAAATAGAATAAAATTCTTTAGGAAATGGTATCAATTATTTTTATTGTTTTAGCTTCCGTGATCTTCTCTAATGAAACGGGTGTTACATATTATATGCACCAATTTTACAGCACAAGCTCATTAAAAATACACTACTGGCCATTAAAATTGCTACAACAAGAAGGAATGCAAAAACAGAACGATATTTATTGGAAACAAAAATTATATTGGAAAGAACAAGTGATTAGATTTACAGGAAACTAGGATGTATAGAACTTGAGAAATCAGTAACCAGAGCAGCTACCTCTGACTGCAATAACAGCATTTATCCGCCTTGGCAGGGAGTCAAACAGAGAGTTATGGCATGTGCGGGGATCTCAGTCCAGGCAGCTTCAACACTATGCCACAGTTCATCGACAGTAGTGGATGGTGAGTATGGCGTGCCAATCGCTCGGCAACCATTGACAACACGTTCTCAATTGGTGAGAGATCGAGAGAACGTACTGGCCAGGGTAACAGTCGAACCTGTTCTGTATCAAGGAAGTTCAGAACAGTACGGGCAAAATGCGGTTGTGCATTATCCTGTTGAAAAAAAGCATTAGGGAGGCCTCGAAGATAGGGCAGAGCCACGGGCCTTAGAACATCGGAAATGTAACGGTTGCTGTTCAAAGTGCCGGTGATGCGAACAAGAGGTGATCGAGACGTGTATCCAATGGCACCCCACACCATCACTCCAGCAGATGGGGCAGTATGGTGATGTCCAATGCAAGCTGGCAATGCGCGTTCTCCACGATGCCTCCAAACATGGATGCGGCCATCATGTTCTTGTATACAGAACCGAGATTCATCTGTAAAGATGACGTGATGTCATTCCTGCGTCCAGGTTCGTCGCTGATCACACCATTGAAGGCGCTCCTATCTGTGATGCAACGTCAATGGTAGCCGAAGGCATGGTCGCCGTGCAGACAATACATGCTGCTGCAAACGTCGTCGAACTGTTCGAGTAGAAACTTGTTAGCGTGCAAATGACTCCATTTCTCGACTCAGGGTTCGTGACGTGGCTGTACGATCCCTTGTGACCATGCGGATAAGATGTCTTTCTTCTCTGCTGTTAGTGATGGGGGGTCGCTGAGATCCTGCATGACGTTCCGTATGATTGTCCTGAACCCATCGATTCCATATTCTGCTAACAGTCAAAGGGTCTCGTCCGATGCGAGCAGCAATATTGCGGTACGATAAACCGCAATCCCGGTAAGCTATAATCCTTCCTCGATCAAAGTCAGACACGTGCTGATTGGCATTTCTTCTTCTTACACGTGGCATTACAACAACTTTCTTTGCCGAAAACAATGTTGAAACGGAAATTGAGTATGAGAAAACTGCTTTCAAATCTCTGGTTTTATACACATTGTAGATGTCGCTACTATCACCTGCTTTGTATGAATGCGCTGAAAATCTAATCATTATCATATCACAGCCAGTTCTACCTGTCATGCAAATTTCACATGTGTGGTGTGCCGCTTTCCTGGTGTAGCAATTTTAATGGCCAGTAGTGTTTTTCAGCCGTTACAGATACACTGAAGAGCAATGAAATCAGGAGAGCTGGTAGGAAAATGTTGAGTTATATGCAAGACTGGAGCAGACACACAAATAATGTAATGAGAAGTTTGACAAAATAGATGACGGTATCAGTTACAGATAAAAGTAAAAAGTAAAGGGAATGGATCTGAACTCATTTTTAATAGAGGCCAAATCGACAAGGTCCGATGAATGAGTTTCACATTTTCGTTTTCGAAATGAGTTTCCCATCTTCGGTACTCGTTCATGCTCTCGCATCTTAAACTTTTCTATCATTCTGTTACGTTATCTACAAGTTCAACTACCACTCTGTCAAGAGTGTATCAGAAATATGCTGATTTTGGTAAAACTATCTCTACTAAGGTCAACTGCCATTGGCAACAATACTTGTTTGTGGAAAACCGAAGTTGTTGTTGACTAACACACATTGTAATAGAAGGTAAAGAAACAAAAATGGATTGAAACACATGAGCTTATGGACTGTCCAACATTTATACATATACGTAAACTGCAATTGGTATGTACCAAATTGAAATTTTATTCATCCTCCCAAGCAACATTTTTCCACTTATTGACGGTTTATTGGGAATGTTTCTATACCCATGCTAGTCGACTAGTCGATATGTTCCCTTTTGGACTGTTAGCAGAGAGGCTCTCATAAGATTATGACTCTTGCACCACACTGATAAGAGTTGGTTTTGTATGGTGAGGTAACTTATCCATTGTTGTGCATCAACATTAAATCTGCGGTTGATCTGTTGGGGTGTGGTCTGTCCGCTAGGTATTGAAATGCATACTAATCATTCAAAATTTCTGTCATACACTCTGTTATTCATGACAGTAGACCCTTTTAAATGAATTGCTGCATTTTCAGAACACCTTTGATACAGTGGTGTATCAAAATAAGAGTATCTGCACTACTTCCAAAATAGAGTGACTCTTTCATCGAGGTTCAATGATTTGGCCGTGATTAAATGAGTTTAGATTTGCAGATTTACATATTTTGATTTTGACTGTTAATAGTACCATATACAAGTCACTCCGAATTTTACGCTTAACACAAAATTTGAAAAATAGTAGCTTCCTCTAATTCAAATGTTCTTCAGTGTATTTAATAAGTATGTAATACATAAAATATACTACCCAGAACCATATAATAACCCTAAAAAGAGTTGTGATTTTTTTATTTCTATTCACACAATATATTATAGTCTGCAGATACTATTTCAAGATTTTAAGAAACTATATAAATGATATTCAATTATTTTAATCTCTCCGGACGCACGTGCGTATTTTAATATTGTGTAACAAGTCTTATATAATCATCAATTCTGCAATATTAACACATTAAAGTTACTTCGTTTTTTACAAATATTTGTAGATAAGCATAATATATGGTAAATCAAATAAATGTAATGATATCAAAGATAAACTGACCTCCTCGATCATATTATGAATTGTTAAAAATACTAAATGAAATCCGGAATAAAGTGTAAAAGTTTATTCCGGAATAAAGTGTAAATATTAAGGAGTTATACAATATAAAAGAGAAAGAAATATTAGACAATCATCACTATAAAAAACTTGCTAGATGGTATTATGGGAATTTAATTTTGACTTCGAAGAGACATAAGACATACTCTATAAGACAAGATTTATAAACATATGTATAATATTCCTATGAGATAATATTAAAAATATAAAGAAAAGCATCTTAAAAGATTAGAAGTCACATATTAATAATAACTTTTCATCATTATGGTCATGAGAACTTAAAACTTGCATAGTTTCTGAATGATGTGTCACATGTTGAAGCATATATCTAAAAATAATCAGATTATCGCAGAAACCGAGAAAGCCAATGATTTAGATCATATAAAATGAACAAAATTATGGTTTTTTTCAGCAAAATGGTTGTTGAAAACGTTACACTGTGCTATAAAATTTTTGTCCATCAAACATAATACATATTACTCATAAGAAGAAATTAGATTGTTAGACGGGTAAAACACGGGACCAATTTTCTACAGTAACTAATGATGCATGAATACTAAAGTAATAGCTGAGGCAGTAATTTACTTTGATACTTTAATATTTAAAAAATGGTTTTGAGTAAAATTACCTGAATATAAAGGTGTATCACAATTTGAAAACGTTACATTTCCCAATTCAAACTGCGGTAGAGTCATCAATTTGCTGATACGGATTGGATTTTCATTCCATTGAAGAATAAGGTCTTTTATAGGATTCATCACTGTTTTATATAGCCATAAGCATGTAAAAGGAAATAGGTATTTAATTTTCAATTTAAAATTATGAGATTATAATATATTACACACTAATGCTGCAAAAGTCATGGGACAGTAATGCGTAAAATACACATATTATCTCGTATAAAACGCATAAATAAGCAATGTAATGGCAGCGCTTTCAGTTGTATTCAAGTGATTGATATGTAAAAGTTAATAATGTGGTAAGAGGCACATGACGGGAATTAATATATTTCGAACGGGGAATGGTGGCTGAAGCTTGATGAATTAGATATTTCTGAAATTTGATGAATTAGATTTTGGAAATCGTTAAAACATTCAAAACATTCAGCATTACATTCGCAGAGACAAGAATATGTTGCGAGTTCCTAATTTTAAGCATAACCTCTCACCTCAGACAGCACAGAGACCGACCGCAGTCAATGAATGGCTGAGACCAAGACTAGTGCGTAAAAGTGTCAATAGGAATATAAAAACAACACTGTAGGAAATAATCATGGAAAATAATATAGGACATACAATGGACGTGTCCGTTAAGACAGAGACGTGAAATTTGACTTTAATAGGCCATGGGCCCAGAAGATTGACTTGAGTGCCCCTCTAAATGCACATCTTCTGAAGTGACTCTTCTGTGCTTCTGATCATATCAGTCTGAGCCCAGATAACTGGAAAACCATGACTTGGTCAGGTGAGTCACATTTTAAATAATTACAAGATGATGTGAGTTTTTTAATGTGATGCAGATCCGATGAAGCCATGCATGTCAGTTGTCAACAAGCTAATTAGTGTCTCCGTAATTGGCATAGGCAGTTTTAACGTGGAATGAATTGAAACTTCTTGTCCAACTGAACCAATAAATAACTGAGAATCACTATGTTCATCTATTTAAAAACTACTGGCAGCTATTGAAGGATTTCTTGTATTCAAACAATGATGGATATTATATAGAAGAAAATGCGACATGTCACCGCGCCATAGCTATGCTCAATTGATTTCATGATAAGCGACTGCTTTGACCACCAAGATCATCTAACATGAGTAATGAATATTTATGGGACATAATCACAAGAGTTCATTGCATACAAAACACTGCACTTTTGCAATTATTATCGTCTATTCAGGTAGCATGGTTAAATATTTCTGCAAAGGACTTAGAATGACTGGTAGAGTCCATGCCACATGGGTTTGCTGCACTTCGCAGAGTAAAAATTGTTCTGACACGATATATTTAAGAGATATGCCCTAACATTTGCCACCTCAATGTGTATAAGCTGAGTATTTATTTGACTCGAAATAATTTACTTAAAAAACTTAAAGATTAGTAAAACTTAAGGACTAATAAAAGTTCAAGAATATGTTTTAAATATTTTTTATATTTAAACGTAAAAGCCTTTTTTGGTTAGTTTCTAAAATATACGTAGTTTTCAAAAAGTACTGTATTTTGTTATTCAATTTTAACTACAATGTAATATGCTCTGTAAGAGGAGGCCATGTTTGTATCTGAGAATATTAAAATCATAAGATTTTTTTCATGATTTCGATGGTTAATTTATTGCCAACAAAATAACAGTAAATCCATAATTAAACTTAATTTTAAATTAAAATATATTAGAAAGTAAAAAAATTAGCCCAGGGATAAAGAAAACAGATACCACATGAGGATTAAAAAACATTGGTCTATACTTTGCATGAAATTTTATATTTACATATGCAGGTAAATGTAAAATTTTAAATAAGTACACACGAAAGCTCAAACATGAGAGAAAATATTTTTAACTCTTTAATTTTAAGCTTATTTATATACATTTCTTAATCAAGTTATAAAAATGCTGCTCATACATTTGATAAAACTTTAATTATGCTAAATACATTTTAATATGAAAGTTGTAACTCATTTTATGAAAACAGGCTGCACAGAAAAATTAGAAACTATTTGTGTTTTTTAATTCAACCATAAATGCCCAAACAAAATTTTTTTTACATACATCAGCAATAAATATACAGTAATTTATATTTTAGAAGTAATACTCTCTGAATACAGCTATACATTTATATTATTTCATGGTTCTAGTTTATTGAATGAAAGGAAACATTAACCTGTCAGTGACTTGGAATCTATTGGCAATTTTATTATTTGCTTTATATAAAAATAATATTTTCACTATAAACTTTTGGTTTGTTTTTACATAATAACATTTATGTATTTTTATTTAAACTATGTTAATGTTATATTTTTACTGTAATAAAGTTTTTTAGAAATACATTCATTCAAAAGGTTATTAGAATTATTAGAAAGTTCATGCATTAAAAGAATAACTTGTTCTTCTATCATATCGATAATAAAACTTATCATATCGATAATAAAACTTCTTTAAGTGAATGATTATAATTATACCTTGCATGAGAGATTGTAGTACTATGAATCTGTATATATGTAAATTGGTTTCTTCACTAAAATCGTAGTAATTTACGGTTTCTATTACGCATATACTTTTAATGCTGTTTCTTTAAAAAATTTCAAAATAATCATAGTTGATTTATTCTATGATTTATCATAGATGACACTTATTTTTCTTCTTCTTCGAGAAGAAAATTGTTGATATTAGAAAAGTTGAATTTGCTTTTTCCAATTTGACTTATATGAAAATATTAAAATAATTTGTGTTTATAATACACCTTTTGATTGAAGGATTTTAGATATCTAATAGAGGCTTATATTAGAAAATATCATCTTATTCTTACACAGAATCGTATTTCTTTGTTTGCAATCCAATGCTGCGATATACTTCATAATCCTTTTCACAAAAACCATTTCAAATCCATTAACTAAAAGGGAATTTGCTTTATAGAGATTTCTCAATGGCAATTCCTTCATATCAACTGACTCAAAGAGTTTTAGCAATAATAATATCATTAATATAATCATATCTGAAGGCACTATGGCCAATTTTTTTTAATACAATTTTTGCTTAGAGAAATACAACGTTCACAGTTGATGTTATGAGTCAAAAAGTTGTTCATATGAAACTCATTTGCTCGTTGATGATATTTATGACAGTATAATTGTGTAATTATTTGTTAACTATGAATTTGTTGGGAAATGGTTTATTAGATCTTTTTTCTTCAAAACATTGCCCTGGTTCATACAGAAAGAGTTAAAAGAAGTGTTTCCAAATGGTCTTTGCGCTTACCTGATTTACAATAAATATAATATATTAGGAAAAATTATGGGTTATAACTTTGTAAGCTAAAATCTAGAATTTAAATTACAGTAATAAATATTAGTTTAGGTGCAGAAATATATAACACTTTAAAATACAGAAACTTATATTGACTTTACGAATACCAACGAAGTATTTGTTTTGCAATCCCGTCATTAATTTCTCAGCATTGACATTTTATTTAAAATAGAAAAAAAAGTTTAATATTGTATGTCATACAATCACAAAATATTATGCTTATTAGATAATTCTACATCTATGTATGTGGTTCTTTTTAACAATTAAGTGTATTTTAACTTGAGATGAGAAATAAAAATAATCATGGGAAATATTGATAAATATTTAAAAAATGTGTATTTAAATTTTAATTTTTGCATTGATCTTATATTTCGATTACAAATTTTAACAAAAGTTTATTAAATAATACGCATTTAAAAAGCACAAGAGATAGAATTAAAAATTTATAGAAAGTATACTTACGTGCCATTATAGAAACACCACAAGATTGATTGTCGTGAGGATACTTATGCATTTTCATGTCACAGCTTAGTTCTAATGTTACTCTGCCATTGAAAAAAAATTAAAAAAATTATTGTAAGGAATTAAGTCCATTAAATATAATACAGATTTTTAACACCTGTCCTATAATTGATGTTGTCCGTTGAAACTGCAGGACCTAAATGGAACAGCTCATAACGCGTATAATTTTCACTTTGCGAATGCTACGATGAGGTGCAATAACTGAAATTTCCTCATGCCGAATATCATGAATAAGCACAACGCAACTTACAAGCTATGTAAATCAAGAGAAAATTTTCGATTTGAAGAATTTGATCTGTTTTCTGAAGAAATTATTTTATATATGAAGGTATAGAAGGGTTATTAAAACTAAACGAATATCATTTAAGCCTACTCCTGGAGCAGATTTTAGTAAGACCTAGACGAATCATGCTGGACTTTGCGAAGTAAAAACCATCTAAATATGGAATGGAGGTATGTAGATATTGAAGATTAATGAGAGCGATTATAATATACTCGTTTTACCACTTCAAGTACAGACAAATGTATTGCATGCATAGTAAATGTGCTCTGTCATATCCGTTGTTACATGTGCCATATTCTTTGTCAATGGTTTGAGGCATAGCACTAGATGTGTGAAAAAATCATTTGATATTGATTGTCCAACAATCGAATTCCTATAAATCGTTCAATGTTTCGATTATTTTTATATGAAAGAAACATGTGTTTTCTTTTGTAATGGTGCAATGAGAGGTAAATATTCGAATGAATTATTCTGTCTCAGAATAATTGTTTGGATTAATATGCATGTATGCATATATATATATAAAATATTAAGTTTAACTTCTTCATTTACTAATACGCAATACCGGGCTATTTACAGACAGTTTTAGATTTTTAATAATTTGAAACCCATTTTCTATACTTTCAAGTCTTTTCATCATCAGCAATTCACTAAAAAGTGCTCAGTCAAACAATGCATCCAACACTTTACTTTCAGTTATTGTCAGCAACAGCAATTTAATAAAACAGTGCTCGGCCAAACATTGAATTCAGAATATTCAAGTTTTCTTCTTCTTTAATCTGCTAATATTTTAGATGTATCACCTATTAAATATGTCTTATCACTGACTGCCCAGTAATTAATGCAAAATACAGCACCTGCTTGTACATCAAATGCACTGTCACTAAATATAAGGATGAACTTACATTCCCCAATAACAAATCCAATGAATCTTTCATTCAGTGTCACATCCTGTAGTAGCTGTTTTTGTCAGTCGTGGAGGTAATACTGTTGGGGATTTTATTTTCTTCACTTTACTGAAAATTGTATTTTCTATCATTTAATATTTAGTTTTAATTATAGAAATATGTAATTTATAGCTTATTTCACTTAATCAACTCAATTACTTTTAATTAATTTAATTAATAAATTACTGCAGTGTCAATTAATTGTGAGTAATCTCTGAATAAATCTGCCTATAATATCTTTGTTAGCCTTCTAAGTAATGTATTTTTATGATTCAAAGCGTAGATTGGACTTTTAACAATTCATTAAACAAATGAATGGCTAATGAAATTAAGGAGAGAAGTATATATACGAAACATGTTAAAAAATAAGCTTAGTCAAGGCATTTCTCCAGTTCCAAAAAACATTTAAGAATCGCCAGAAGAAAGTTGTTGCCTATATATGCGACAAGTAAATTGATCAATGTTTGAAGTGTAACATTGATTCCAGTAAAACGGGGTGCTGAGAAGTCGAAATAAGTCACTATACATAGAAAATCGATTATTCATATGCACGAATGAGGAGAGCAGAAGAATTTTATCATAATATTTATAATTTAGACATTTTATTATGAAATCTTCTTAAAAATATATTATTAATTTAAATAAAACTGAAAACATGGTATCATACGTAAGTATTACTATAAAAAAGTTTTTGTCTAGATATAGGACAAGTAGGCCCATTTTTGTAGTGAATTAGAGGGGGAGTACAAAAGAATTTTAGCAGAATTATTCTTTTTCAGATATTTTGCTATGTACTCTTTGAAAAATAATTTATTGAATTAAAATAAAACTGAAAATATGACTTTTTACAAAACAGAATATTTTACAGCTGTTCGTTAAGCGTTTTCACCATGAAAGTACTACATTATCAAGTTGCAAATGTATGGATCTTAGTCTGCATAAAACTTATGCAATTGACTGATCTTTATAATATAAATCTGAAAAATCTTCCAATAATTTTTTATTGTCTCTATACCGACGATTTGAGTCATAAAAACAGTAAATATTTTTTCTGTTGAATTCTCATTTTTTACTGATTAGAACTTCATGAACTAATAATCTTACCTGCAGAAACGTTGAGAACTTGTTCTCCTTATTACCAAAAATCATTGTATTTTAATTCAAACTCTGTTTTTTATAAACAAGTGAATAAAAATCTGAATACATCTCTCACACATTACCATAATAAGCAATACCAGTTTAACATTAGCTACTTAGTAGCATAGAAAGTATTTTTCAAAAACATTTGGTTTGTCGCTCAACGATCAATTTTTGCACACGAGGGCTAATTAGACCGGAACCTACGGCTTAAAGTGGATTCCAAACCACAACAAACATTCATGCCCAAGGTGGGATTCGAGCCCACGAACTGTTGAACCGCAGGCAAGAGCGCTAACTATTCAGCTGCCAGCTCGGCATTTTTTTTCAAAAAGAAGTAAATGTTGATATTTCATATTCATTAAAATATATTAAATTGAAAAACAATATGAATAATAACGAAAATCAAGAAAACAGAGGAAATTACGTTTATTTAATGCTTGGAAAGCAAATTTAGGATCATTGGACCTTCTTCCCTTGACTTTTATAACTATAAATTAAAAACTAAACAATTAAAAATTAAAAAATTGCAATATTATAAAAAAATAAAAATAACATGATATTGGACATTCATTACAGTTTCTTCCCACTATAACTTTAACTTGCCAGGAAATTTAGAGATACAGATAGTTAGAAATTTGCAC
Source organism: Latrodectus hesperus (assembly GCA_037975125.1). Taxonomy (NCBI): domain Eukaryota; kingdom Metazoa; phylum Arthropoda; class Arachnida; order Araneae; family Theridiidae; genus Latrodectus; species Latrodectus hesperus. The sequence goes on from CM075854.1 coordinate 15,578,065, forward strand.
CAAAGTAGTTGCACCAGCGTACTTCCCTGCACTTAGCCCCAAGTTAGACAGAAGCAGCCAGGTGAGTCTTCGTGATTTTGATCAAGTAACTTGGCCTGCTTTCCCCAGAGGTATCATTTCACTTGGAGAACATTGCGATCATGCCCTGTCTTAACGTGCCGCACTCATCATTAGCGAAAACGATGGATCTTCGCTTAAGATGGGATTCGAACTCACTACCTTCCGATAATCTGAACAACGGCATAACTAACCAGTCCATCACTGCTTGCCAAAGTAGTCACTCCTGGCATCAATAACTCGATTAGCTTAGGTATACAGTTTAACAGTAATTAAATTGGAATGGCTTTTTTGAAGTCTTTGATCGTTCATTGACTGATGTGATTGGCTAGCAGAGACATGTTAATAACTTGGCAGTTCAGGACCAGATGTTTTCAATAGATGAGGAATGAAGGGAATGTGCCTGATCAGGCACATTCCCTTCATTTATATTTAAGATTGCTATATTAAGATTGCTAGTATATCTGTCAACACAGCAGAGCAAAAGGCATGAAGTTTTATTATATATAATGATTACTATGTATTGAAATACATTTTCTTACCTTTTGCCCTGTCTTATAGACGTGTTACACTAGAAATCTTAGTTAAAAGTCCAGAATTATCTATTTTAATTTCTTCCTTAGGAATCTTTAGAGTCCTGAAGTTAAAAGATTTGAATTGATAACCCAATCTTAAATGAAGATTATATGTAAAGAGAATATTAGTATAGATTGTATAGAACATATATACAATAATCATGTATGTGTAGTTAATGTGTTAAGCTTTGTATTTAGTGTGAGGATATCTATTATAATTGTTGTGTTTTTACTGAAAAGGATTTATTTAATAAAACAAATATGTATTAAAAAATGTATAACTTTTTTTTATCTTGATACATTATAAAAGCTTTTAAATGGGGATATTGATTTGTAGAAGATAATTTTTGTAAAGAATAAGCTCATATAAAGATAATAAATTTTTGAATAATATATATATAATTTAATCAAGTAATTTTTTCGTGCCAATATGAATATTATATATGTGTGCTTCAAATTTTTTTAAATGTTTTACACATTTATTTGTTAATGTTTATTTATGTCACAATCAGTCAGCTTTAATGGCGTGCAGATTTGAGTAAACTCCCTTACTTTTCACTTTTAAACACAATTGTTTGAAATATGATTTTTTTTACTTTTTTGGAGAGAAAAATGGTGAAGCCTTAACTATAATTAACAGGAGAAAGTGTTGATAAATCTTTTGTTTTAACAATGATAATTTGTAGCAAAAACAATTCATCACGAAAAAGTGACTTGTCACGAAAGTTGGAAACAGAGAATGCACTTTTTTCTACGAGAATATTAAAATATCTTTTTAGATACGATTTAACTTTCTGGAAAATATTAAAAAATTGTAATTTTTACTCGTAATATAAATATTTTAAAAGTACATTTAAAGGATTGATTAAGAAGTTAAGTGATAACAAACCTGAAATAATATAGGTGGGAGCTAAAGGGAATAGCTTTTTGGCATTTAGTTTCAATAACTAGTGGGTTCGACTTCTCTTGGGGCATGGATGATTTTCGTGTTTCGGAGAATTACTTAAACTCTAAATCCCGGTCAAGTAAACTCTCATAGACAAAATTTTAAGAGGTCCGACAGACAATCTAAACTATATTTCACTGTTCACTTTAAAATTCTTGTTCATTAATTTAAGATTCAGTATTGCAATAATTTAAGGAATCAGATGATGTTATGCATATTGTCGGCAAATAATAAAGCAAAACGTGTAAAGGATGGTATTAATTTCAATAATTTTTATGAAATATATATCGGGTCATTTGGAGCTGTTGGTAAGACTAGGCTTTTGATATGGTAGGTCTTGGTTTGGTCCTAGCCATTGTGGATCAAGGACAGACAGATGCGTATTTACTTCTTCATCGTTTTTGTCGTGGTGAGGTGATTAAGAATTTTTAACTTTCCCGTATGGTCCACAATCATCGCTATCACGGTTTTCAATAAGGTTTGGTCTCTGTGAGATGTTCCCCAGAAAGGGATTATACTATTTAAATTCTTACTTTTTCAATTGTGAAGTTAATCGCTATATTTTATAATTGGGGATAGGACCCTTCCGTCTCTAGTGGCCTACACGTACATTGAATTGTCTTCATTCTACAAAAGATTAAGACTGTTTATCTTTACTGAATATTTCCGTATATTACATCATTCAATTCTGTTTTCAATGCTCTTACACGTACCAAAACATCAGCACTCACTCTTCAGTAGTTTCATTGTTATTTACGAAAAACTCATAAAATAATAAAATATTTTTAATAGAGTCGATACCCTTTCAGCAGTAGCATTTCCCTTAGCAAAAGAAGCAAGACTTTCCATGCGATACCAAATACTTCTCTATTTGCACACAGATACTAAATAATTAATATCTCTTCTCCTAACTAAAGCAGAATCTCCATTTCCCTCGCAACACCAAAAAGACATTCCAAGCTTTTCGTATTAGCTACGCAATCAAAATTCTCTAATATATTCATGACACAAGATTTTATGTTAAACTTTGAAGTTATACTATCGATACAAGCATTTTCAAATTTCAAGTGCGCATCAAAATAATTATGGAAAAAACAGTAAGTGCCTAAATTTTATATCATTTAATTGGTAATTTAATGCTTAAATAGCATTTTTTAAGGAATATTTTAATCAATAATTTAAATATTTTAATTAGAACTAATTATATAACTTTTTTCTAAAACACAAATTCAATATTTTTTCGTTCTCTTACATACAGATTATTTTTCATAATTAACCCAACATCAATCAAAAACTAAAAGTTTAACTTAATTGATTATTTGGGAATTTATATAATCTTTCAATTCTTATACTTTAAACGACACAATTTTTTTTCTGACTGCAATTGTTGATTTTTAATTATTTTTAAAATAAATATTTGGAGCAAAAAGTAGATATTTGTACATTTTTGAGCTGTAAACTTTTACTACTGAATTGTCATCATATTTTTAATTATCGTTATTTAAACACGCTCTTTTTACATATTGTGTCATTTTATATTCGGATTTGATTACTACTAATATTTTTGCAATATCATAAGTAGTTGATTTTAAGCAAATTTTTAAGCGACTGAAGTAATAATGTTGTTTGTGCTTTTCTCCCTGTGGATCTTCAATCTTACAGTCTTCAATGCTTTTTACCATGTTCATTTCTAAGTTCGCGTTTTCCTTCTGCACTTGCTTCCTTTGTCTTCGGCTCTTAACTCTTTGAGCTCTAGTATTCTTCCAAGATATTTATCAACTTGGCTCATTTTTATTAAGTTTATATCTTATTTATTAACCCTACTGGCCACCCAAATTGCAACACCAAGAAAGACACAAGATATCACAACAAAATTTATTTTATAGATAGCATGTTGACCAAGAATCAAATGATTAAATTTATAGACTTATGTGAAATGCAGTTCCTGCCAAAATCAGTAGCCAGAGTGACCGCCATTGTTGGAGATCACCGCTGCCACACGCCTCGGCAATGATTTAAAGAGTCATTGGATATGTTATTGGGGTACAGCAGACCAAGTAGCTTTCACACGTTGTCAAATTTGATCTGGTGTTGCAGCTAGGGATGTAATCGGGGTCAATCGTTGAGTAACTATGAACCACATGTTTTCTATTGGCAAAAGATCTGGAGAGCAAGCCGGCCAGGGAAGCAATTCAATCTGGAGGTTGACGAAGAAGCCTTGGACAATTCGTGCCACGTGTGGTCACCCATTATCCTGTTGAAATATGGCTGTAGGTAAGCCCTGAAGTTAAGGAAGGCAACTGGCTCCAACACCTCGGAGATGTAGCGCTGCCTGTTTTAAGTACCAGTAATGCGTATTAGAGGAGGGTGAAAGTGATATCTAAAACCGCCCCATACCATAGTACCAGTGCAGGACCAGTGTGCCGGTGCATAACGTAACTGTTCAGCATCCTCTCTCCACGGTGTTTCCAGACTCGAAATGCGACTATCGTGGTGTTGCAGACAGAAGCGTGACTCGTCAGTAAAGACAATTTCATTCCATTCTGCCGTCTACATTCTTCTTTCATTGCACCATTGGTGGCGGAGATATCTGTGGTTTTGCGTCAAGGGTAGACGAAGCAATAGGCTTCTTGCGGACAGACCACTCTGCTGTAAATGGCATCGAATGGTACGCGCAGACACTGATGATGTGTTACAGACTGAATGTGCTGTGGCTGAGTGATCCGTCATTACCATGGACTCAATTTGCCTTTCATCAAGTGAAGTGATGCACTGATGTGGATGCAATTGAACACGTCAGTCCGTCGTACCCTCCTGCAACCAACGATCACATATCCGTATCACAGTAATTTGGTTTCGTCCAACACGACTACCGATTTCCCTAAAAGATAATCCACAATCTCGGTAGGCCACTATTCTTCCTCGGTTGAACTCGGATACTTGATCAAAAATGACGCTGTTTTCTATGAGGCATAATAGATAGTTTTTTTTTTTTGAAAAAAAAAACCACAAGAAAAACACAGTTGCCGAACTTGAAATCTTCGAAACCTTCAAGCCTTAAATAGCACTTTGAAGTGGAGCCACAGGAGCGCGTGATGTGCGTCCTTACTGAAATTCTAAACATTTGCCATATCTCTTCCCCTCTAATGTATGTTGTAAATTTCATGTTATTTGCATGCTTCCTTCAGGGTGTTGCGTTTACGGTGGCCAACAGTATAGTCATAGAGACACCAGATTTCTTCTCCTTATATTAGATTTCAATCATCTTGAGTTTTATTTTATATAAAATAAATAAACTTTATTCGGTTATAAATTTTGATAATCAGTTCCACAGCTCCTCATCATCCATTTGATTTTAGATCTAAATATTCAGGTATATTCCTATTTGAAGATCTAAATTTACCTACTTAATTACCTCTTCAAAATAATGTTGTTCATCATTAATAAATTAAATTAAAATATATTAAAACTTTTATATTTATATTTAAAACAATATTTAAGCATTCTAAAATAAAGCTATTAACTTTATAAACTAAAATAATTTAAGCAGTTACGACTTCATCATCATTGATAACCATAATAAAATATGAAGATAAATTATACGAGACAGACATCACAAAAGAAGTAAGTATGGCTCCCATAATTCAAATTGATTATATCTCTACTACTCTAATCGGAGAAAAAATATATATACTCTTAGGCCTCACCAAGGAATGAGATGTAAAAGCATTTCAACTCAAGAAAAAAGAATGACAACCAAACCAATAGTAAATATAGAGAAAGTTAATTAATGTTATGAAGATGATCTCTTTCGCTGCTCCAGAATAAAATATCTAAAGGCAACAAGAACAATTCTAACAAAAGTAATTATAACGAGTATGAACCTGAAAGCAAAATGCTGGGAAAACTAAGGACGATTACCAGGCAATAAAAATTTTCGAAATACGTAATATCGGATCAGACAAACTTTTAATTATCTAGAAAATTTACTGAAATTAAATACAAGAAAACTACACATTTAAGCATCTCTTAGATAGACCTGGTCAATTTGCTGCTTCATAACCTTTCCCAACAAGAAGTGACCAATTGTACGAGAAATGCGAGACATTCTAGCACAATCGATAATACAAGCAACAATCGATAACATCAGAACTGGTTGGGGAAAAGCCCAATGGTGTGGAAGGAAATGTTCCAGTGGACAGACTTGCAAAAGCAATTGCAATATCAAATGATTCTTCTCTTGTAATACCATTACCATGTTGTTATATTAAATCCTTACTCGAAAGCTGGATAATGGATTGCTCACAGAAAGAATGGGACAGTAGAACAACTAGAAAAAATGTTCAAGAGTTGATACCAAAGCCTACTAGGAAGACCCTTAACTGGACTAGGAATGAGATACTTTTCTACACAGCCCATGGGACATTTCCGTCCTATTTCTATTGGTTTCTCATATTTTATTTCAAAGACTGTGGAAATTAAAGGCAACCCACGCCATTACATAACTACATGCCCCTTACATTATCTTTGCATTTAGTCATCCCCAGTGAAAACTGGAAAATTATCTGGAAGAAAGGAGTTTTGAGCAATCATACATTGTGAGCCAAATTAAATAAAACAATTGAATTCTTGATTAACCACGAAAATTTAATTTATTGGATTGGAAACTCGTCAACAACATAAATAAGGACAAACCTTTTTTCTTGGCTTAAAAGGTTTATGAGAGTATTAAGGTTCAATTTTTGTAAATATCAAAAACTTTCAGTAAATATAGTTTATAAATTCTAAATATTAGTTATATGTAATAAAAATTATTGCAGAACTTAAAAACAATTACTCTTATGTTAACTGTATTTAATTAATCATTACGTTATCATCTTGTTTTTGTCCTCATAAATAAATAGAATCTGATTGGATATTTTTGTAATGTTGTAAACTGTTTAACTACTGTAAATAACTTTATAATGTAATATTTTGAATTATTTTTTTAAATAAAAGTTTTAGCAGTTTCCATTAAACTGGTAAAGCTATTCGAAGTTAAGGTACAGAGTAGTTCGCTGGAGTCAAATGTCAACATTTTATCATTTTATTTTGGCAATTCAAACCAGTTCGTCAAAAGTTTGATTTTCAAGCGAAATAGTCCAAATTTTACCAGGTGCGTTCTTAATATTTCTCTTAAAGCTTAGAGTAATAAAAATAGTTATTATGCTTTCAAGATATGATATTTGCATTGTATATGTTATAAAATCAGGTGGTTTCCGCGAATCATTTAAGAGTTTAATTATTGCTCTCAAGGAGCTTAGAAGAACTATTTTTTATAAACTATGTCATTTTCTCAAGGTTTCCTAGGACTTAAAGTGAGTCCTCTTCCAAGCAAAAATAGCTCATTCGTCATATTCAAAATGGATATAATTTTAATTATTAATTGAATTTGCCTTACAGTGTGTAGAAATTAATAAAGTTAATAATTTCTAATATAAATGTATAGTAATAAAATGCTTAAAAATATAAAAACTCTGTTTAGTGCGTCATTGATATGACGAGAAGTAATTCGTTTGTTCATTTGTTAAGATGGTTTTTAGCGATATTCTAATTTTTGGCAGTAATATATACATATATATAATTTAAAGTTATAATTTAATAATAATTGATGTTTAAAGATAACAAACTGTTTAATATTTTTAGAATAGTTTAAATAAATATGGTAAATTTTAAAGTAAGGATACATACATATATATATCTATATCTATGTATATATATATATATATATATATATATATATATATATATATATATATATATATATATATATATATATATATATATATATATATATATATATAGTTAAGTATTTTAGAACTAAAGGGTCAACGGTTCAGGGTAGAAATATTATTTTTAACCTACTCACAAAGCACAGATTAGCATTAAACAAAATGTTACTGTTACATTCGAAAAGGCGGGCCATTTGCTGCCTAAATTCATGAAGTCTTGGCCCTCACTCAAGAGTACCACTGCAGAGCAGTAGAGGGTGCTTATTGGATGTAGGGAGAAGGTTGCTACAATATGATTATTATAAAAGAAAAAGAGAATCAAAAATGTGCAAAAATAACACTAATTTGACTTAATGTACGCATTTAAATTCTCAGAATTCCCTATTTGACCACCACCTAATTGACTAAATAAAGTAATAATAGATCGCTAATTTATCTATATAATATCGAACAAAATATAAAACAAAACTTTATGAAAGTATTAAAAATAAAAAACATAATTTGTGTCTGTTATTAATATATTTTTTATTCAAAAAATGTTTTTCGATAGAACTATTAATGATTTATAGTTACGATAACATTTATGGATGACTTATTTTTCGAGTTATCACTTTTGTAATTTTTTGAAGGCACATTCAGCAATTTTAGAAGCAATCCGAGTTAGATTTTAAACATTTCATCTGATCCGATAAGCTTCGAACTGGTTTGTCATATTCAATTTTACGAGCTAGTTAGCGCTATCACATTAACTAGTTAGTGTCTCTCCACTGATAAATAATATGTGATAAGATGAAGTATATAATTAATTTTTTTAATAAATTTCAAGAAGCATTTTGGGAAGTTCAGAGGCACACTACTTAGAGACCCAACATTCTGTATCCAAATAAAATTACTTACTATTGAATACAAATAAAATAATATTTTTATGTACTCTATATAATTCTCCTCGTTTCTCCTGATTGCAGTTTATTTAAATAATTTTAAAAGTCATATTATCATAGGGTAAAAAACTTAATTATGTATATGCAACTTCATTAAGTTTTGTAATTATATGAAATATGAACGATTTTTTCTTGAAATGTTTGGAAAAGCACATGCATAATCGAGTATGTAAGAGGTTAAACATCCTAAACAACCGGAACATTAATGGAAGAAACTGATTTAGTTTAACCTAATTTTATCAGTTAGCAGAAGCAACACACTACGTAACCATTAATTAAATATTTTATACATTGAGTTCATACCTTTAAAAAGTACCTTTATTAATCGTTTTTACTCTAAAATTCTAAATATTAAATGAAACGAAAAAAATCAGGAAGTAAAATACTATATACCTTCCAGAGAAGAGTACAGTTTTGTTTTGAAGGAGCCAGTAAAATATGCTTGGTAATATCCATGACTGTAATTTTGTACTCAGAGCATTTTTGAACCAAATATCAGGTGTCCATATTTTGTCTCCCCACGTTGCATCTAAGATAACTTTATTGCTGATATTAACGGTACGTTTGGGAAACTGTAACCTGTAATCTTCCCATTTTTCCCTGACTACTACATCCATTTTAAAATTCTGAAAATAGAAACAATGAAAAATAACTCTAGGTAAGATATACATGTGGTTTGATTTATTTTTAAATACAAATTATAAAAACACTATATATGCAGTATAATATGTGTACATATAATATATAAAACAAAAAATAATTTATCAATTATATTTCTAGATTAAAATGAATAATGCGATAGTTATTTAACTCAGGTATATCAAAATCAAACCGTTTATTGATTAAACCCAACTATGGTATATAGGTTATAATTTATGGATCAAACTCCATAATATTAATAATATTATACTTCAAGGTGCTTGTTTTAATTATTTTGGGTTACTGTTCTTAAAATATGTACTCATCTTGTTAAAAAGGAAAAAAAGTGTGATTTGCTTGGCTCTATATATAAGCCACCACATTTTACACACTAGGACTAATTCAACCCGAACGTTGGTTGGTTGGTTGGGTTTTTGGCGCAAGGTCCTATTCACCCGGAACCTGCACTTTGAAATGATTCAGAGCCACTAATAACACCCAGCCGAAGAAGTGAATCCATGATTATACATCCATACATATCTAGCTCATAATGTGTTGCTCAATTGGATTAATTGCGTTACATAACTCGTCGAATGAAAAGTGTTACTTGCATAAGTAATCATAAACGAAACAATATTTTTCATTATCTTGTATTTATGTTTGAAAATGAAAGATTAGTTCCTTGATTTTTTAAAATAAATATTGCTAAATAATAAATTTTCTATGCAATAATTTGTTTTTCAGCACTCTATTTATAGTTATTTATACGTTTGCAAATCACATTCTTGTATATACCTGCTGCTTTCAACTTATAAAATACATTTTGGAAATTAAAGCATTATTTTATTATCAAAACTTTAAAAAGTTGCTCATTGAATAAACTGATGTTGTAAGCATAATAGTTTCACCAACATTTGAAGCGCATTTAAAACATACTGCATTCGTCAGCATTTTTCTTCAAATTAATTTAGATATGTTTTAAATCAATACAACTTGAAATGAAAGTGAAATATATACATTCACAATAATACAGGAGACTTACATCATATAAAATTAATAGCAGAAATACGATTATTTAAATTGTTATCAAATTATATATTTAGTTTGCTTAGTTTGTGAAAAAATGGCTAGAGAAGAAATAAAAAAATTAAGACAAATTTTTTGAAATATATTTAAATTATATTAATTGAAAAAAAATTTCAGTCATAGAATTATATATTGTACCTTCAGGAAATGAATGAAACATTAAATAATTTATCTTAATGAATTTCGTAGAGATTTCTTGCAATATACAGCTGAAATATAGGTAGTTTGACAGAATATAAATTGGATGTAATCTCATGTTCTAATGTCTGCAAAAGGTTGTAGAAGCATATTAATATTTTAAAGTAAAGCTAGCAATCTGAGGGCAGGGATTCAGAATGTCTTAGTAGTTCTTGCGTGTTTATTGCAGTTTTTTTTACCTGTAAATCTCAAAACTGAATAAAAAATAACAATTTTGATATTAAGTGAAACCGATGAGTTCAGCTAGGCTTATAAGATCGCAAAACTCAACTAGAACGTAATGATCACATACAATTGTTTCACGCAACGAAAAAAATGTTGAAACGGAAATAATCATCTGCAAATAAAATTTGAAAACTGAATGAGAAATTACCCTTAAAAAGTGCAGTAGAAACAAAAAAGAAATATTTTTATTTAGTGCATTTTGAAAGGAGGGCATCCGAGGCTGACAAGCTAAAGGTACTTTAGATGGCGAACATTAACATGAAGTTATTAATTGAATCTATATTCATACTTTCAATTTTTTTAGCATTTTCTTCCCGAAATCATAAGGACTAAAAATTAGAGTAAAATAAATGAAACCAATATGTTAGCAGTAAGCTTTTTAATATTTATATAAATATATATGTATTATTGTGGAGATGTCTAGGGATTTGTTGAATGACAGCTACACGTTAATTAACAATGATATTTAATGATTCAGAAGTTTGGCTTACAAGAGTGTTTTAAGCGATACCCTGGCAGACCCATCTCGTCCATCCTGATGTAGTTGGTCCCTGACCAATTTGCTAATTACATTTAAGTATAAAAAGAAAGCAGTTAAAGATAAAGAGAAAACAATATTGAAAGAAAAATGCAAAATTCAAAGGTCAGTTGTTCTTGATTAGCTGAAAAGAAAAAATAAAAGTGAATAATTTATTAATTAAAAGTTCTTAGGAATTGTCCTACGATTTCATTAGATCTGCAGCTGTGGAAGTCAGGATCGGGCCTTCGCTTTCTCCCTATCTTCTTGACATGATATCTGTCATTACTCCGGGCCTTGACGATTTCGTAGGGACCGACATTTTTTTGACGCAGTTTCATTTGAACAACAAATTGGGTTTTCTTTATGGCCACTTTGTCTCCTATATTACATTTCTTTGCTTTTTTTCGCTGTTTGTTGCATTGTTTTTACTCTGCTCTTGTAACTTTAAAATGTTTGATTTGGTTTCTTCTCTCATTTGTAGCTTATTCTGTAGTGCTGATTGGTATATATATAATTTTTTTTCCGAAAGTTTTTTGATTTTGAAGTCATTTTTATTTTTAATTTTGATGCCTGTTTTTAACAGGCATCAAAATTAAAAATAAAAATTAATAAATTTGAGGTTTTAGCTCAAATGGCGTAAATTTGGTTGCTGTTGATAATTCGTTGCATGATGATGTATGCTTGTACCATTGATTCGAAATCCGGCGGAATTTGTCTTTCAGCGGTGATTCTAGCTCGTCGCTGTTTGGATGATAAGGTCCATCTTCAGAGCGGGGATGTTGACTCGTAACTGGTGGGACGGTGGGATTGGTCCTCAGAGCGGTAATATTGGCTCTTTTCCGTTGAAGCTGATCTCCAGAGCGCTAATATTGGCTCTTGGCTGTGGGATGGTTGAATTGGTCCTCATAGCGGAGGTATTGATTCTTTGCAGATGCGATGATAGTGAACGATGAGGTGAGGGTGATGGCAGACGCTGGATGTGCTCCATTGTAATCGGGCGATTGTCGTTATAGTTTTTTAAAATGGCTATAAAGATAAAGATGAAGACCAGCGGGCGCCCCAATTTTATAGTGGATTTACCTAGGGGTTTGTTGAATGACAGCTACACGTTAATTAACAATAATATTTAATGATTCAGAACTTAAGTTCACAGGAGTGTTTTTAACGACATCCTGCAGATCCATCTAACGCCCAATGTGTGGGTAGCAGAGTAGAGCTCAAGTGGGAAGTAGTGGTGGCGCTACAGTCACTGGAGTATACAGCACACACACACATATTATATATATATATATATATATATATATATGTATATATATATATATATATATATATATATATATATATATATATATATATATATATATATATATATAATTTTTTTACTTAAGTTTGAGCGAAATGCTAACTTAATTACTTATTTTAAAGAAGAAACATATAATAGTTAAGTTGGCCCCCCTTCATGCCACTTAAAAATTATTTAGAATAATACATTTAAATACTCTGCCCATATTTGTAGTTAAAAATATAAACACATCAGTAAATGTTGGCCCATTTGTTTTTTGCAGGATAATGGATGCACTTGTGGAATGTGTAATTTAAACTTCTCAAACGTTGTTCATATATACGAGTGTTGTTAGAAACTGTAAATGTTGCATAAAACTGCATTTATGATGCGTATCTACAACAATTCATTTAAAATTAAATATAATATATAGGAAAAAATCTAAAAAAGGTAAACGAATGCAATGTACGAAATGCAATATTCAGAGAGAAAATACATTATTTAAAGGTACACTAAGTTCAGCATGTAGTCAAAAGGAAAAATTGAATTGAATCACATTAGTTTATCATAAAGTATTAGTTCTCTTCTGAAGTTTTTTAAAACTATTTATTCAAAATGCATCAAGAATTAAGGTAGCATGTTATTTGAAAAAGTTGTTATTCGTAAAAAGACATATTTTGTTTATATCAATAACAAAATAGTGAATGAAATAATTTTATATTTATACGAATAACAAAACAAGCAAATAATTTTACCATTAAATCAATAAACTTGTTAGGAAATATTAGAAAAATTTAACATAAACTCGGTGAATAAAAACAGATAGTTTTAAATGGACTGTTTTAAAGTTTAAACAGAAACAAAACCAGACAATTGTCTCTTAAATAAGTTGAGGACAAATTGCTTCAAAATCATTGATTTCTTGTATTTCTGATACCGAGCTTTGAATTCTAATAACGTGTTTTCGAATTTCATAATAGCTCCGTTAGCTATACTACATTTGTACTAGATATTTTAAATAAAATGCTTTTAGCAGAATTTTCTAAAACTGTTTTTATAATTTAGCAGTCATGCAGAGAGTTTTCTCGATCAATCAAGATGAAAAATACTTAAAATTTGAAGCACGAAATGATTGGTCGATAAAATACTTATGCACAAAAAAAAGTTAATATATTTTAAAACGACTTTTTGTTACACATAAATGAAACACAGAATAAATATGTAAGAAATCGCACCTCAGTAAGAGCTAATTTTAGAGCATTTGTCAGCAAAAATTATTTCTAAAATTGCAGGTAGAAATAAATATTAGCTCTTTTAGAAAGAAAATTGGTACATTTATTATACATCTATATTTATACATTGAATGATGAAAGAACTGAAAAACTTGTAATTTATGAAAATCTTACCTTAGCAATATGGTAAAACATGACAGCTACTATTTTAAAATAAAGACGCAGAAAACGAAAATAAGAAAAGGTATTACTATTTGAAATATTTAAGATAAATATCCTCACACATGTAATGAGGCTTTATTCAACATAAGAAAAAATCATCCGTACTGCTAACTGCAAAAAAAAATTCTAATAAACAAAATTTATTTAAAATTATTATTTTTAAATTATTAAAAAATTATATTATTGATAATTTATTGGTATTAAAATTGTTAACATAAAAGCTACAACCGATATTGTTGAAATCTCAAACTTGGACACGGGGTTGAATGTAAAATTCTGGAAGATTAATTTATTGAAAGCATTTAGCTTATATAATTCTTCAAAACTATTGTAGTTATTGATAAAACCATATCAGATTAATGTAAATGAAAATAATGAGAAAGACACCAATATTTAAATGAATCATAAAAATGTCATTATTTAATCAATAAATCCTATTTTAAAACAATCAAAAGAATTCAGGATTGTTGCAGTTTCTCATATGAAGGATAATTAAAAACATCTAACACAAAATGACAGTGATAAAAGTTGTTGAAAATAACACTAAATCATAATTGAAAAATAGAATATATTTAAAATGTGTGTGTAATATTGCAAAGATATCCCTTTCTCTTATTAACGAGGTTACAGTAAAGCACAATTCATTTGCAGAATATTGTTATCAACAAAATTCAAAATTAATACGGCATTAAGCCTAAATTCCCGATTCCTTAAAAGTTTAAAAAAGAAATACCGAAACTTATTTAATTCATATAACAAAATTTATGTCTAATAAGTGTTTTTTTATTATTTTGAAATGAAAGAACATTTATTTATAAATGAATATCAAAAATATGCAATAAATACACAATAAAGAAATGTGGACAGAAAGGTACCTGAAATACATTAAAAAATGTATCTCACATTTAGAAAGATTTTCAATGCTGTACATGTGCAGAAGATTAAGACATGCTGAAGAGCAAGATGCAGATTAAACAAAAATTTTCGAGATAGAATACATGTAAAAGAAATATCTATTATTAAAATGCAATTGCTTTTCCTTGAAAGCATTTCTTCTAAGAATGTGTTACAGCTTCTGTATTTTTTCATCACTGTATCCTGTATAAAAATCTTCATTGTACAGTATCTCTAGCTATACGCTTTTCTTTACCTAATAATTGGAAATGATAGAATGAAATGATAATGCAATTTTGACTTGATTGATATCATTCGTTTGTCACTCTATTGTCAAAAATTTGACATCACAAAGTGGTCGGCTTAACAGTTGTCAGCAGTTGCATTGACGTTTTAAAAGTCATCTTTGACTTTTTTTGAAGTCTTAATTTCATCCAACTTCAATTTTCGCCCAACTGCATAATTTCTATTATCACTGGCCTGATGATAGGAAAAATGCAACACTTAAAACAGAGGTTTAACCAACTTTTTAGCATTAGCGTCTATCGCTTCAAAGCAACTTGATTTTTGGGAGTAAAAACATCAATTGCTTCAGATATTGATGGTGAACACTGATTTGTGTTTTGCTTAAGTGTTTCGAATATTAAGGCAGCTTAATGATTTGAGAATTTTTTGCCCAAGCTTCTTTCAATAATTTTGATTTATATCAAAAATTATAAATTTTATATTTTTGAAATCAATAGTTTCAGTCTATATCACTTCAGAAAATATAAAGCAGAACTGTTCTTTATAATAAAAAAAGAACATACTTTTTCACAAAAATTTAGAATAAAAGTAATTTTGAAAGTATCACGCTCCAAAAGAATGAACTTAAACAAAGAATGACTGCATAGTTTTATTCAATACATTTAGGTTATTTAGTATTAATTTAACTAACTCTTTTTTGAACTTATTTTTTTTAATATTTCAAAGAATACTTCGGAAATAATAAAAATGTAATGTAATGTAAATTTTAAAATATATCTGTGTGTCACATGTGTTTCAAATTGTTTATGTATAAGCATGATAAAATAATGTAAATATTATCTGTTATAAAATATTCTATGAAAATTGAATGTGAAATTGCTTTCAATAGCATAAGAATTTTTTTAACGTTGCTTTAGTTTAGAGTGTGAGAAAAAGGAGAGATTACTGAGCTAAAAGTTAATAATAATTAAAATTTTATAAATGTAAAGTAAACATTAATAATTTCATAAACTTATTGTAGCCTAGGGGTTAAGATCGAATATTTGGGACTGGGGGGTACCAAGTTCAACTCTTAGACGCTGTTGAACAACAACAGACGATTACAACAACAGATAATTAAAATTTTATAAATGTAAAGTAAACATTAATAATTTCATAAACTTATTGTAGCCTAGGGGTTAAGATCGAATATTTGGGACTGGGGGGTACCAAGTTCAACTCTTAGACGCTGTTGAACAACAACAGACGATTACAACAACAGATAATTAAAATTTTATAAATGTAAAGTAAACATTAATAATTTCATAAACTTATTGTAGCCTAGGGGTTAAGATCGAATATTTGGGACTGGGGGGTACCAAGTTCAACTCTTAGACGCTGTTGAACAACAACAGACGAATATTGCTGTGCGAACGTCGTCTAGTTACAAAAAGTGCTGAGAACCACTGTATACTAATCATTTAATTCGATTCGACTCAACTCCTGTTATGTATATACATATATATATTTCCATTTTTGAGAAAATGGAAATATTTAAACTGAGGAATAAAAAAACCATTTGATTGATAATTATTGAACTTAAATAAAAGTAAAAAAAGTATAAAAATAAATTTGCAAATATTTTATTATTAGAAAATATTACAAAACACACAGATGAATATTTAAGCCTGAGTAAAAACTTTAAGGCCAACATAGAAAAAAACAAAATAACATATAAGAAAAAAATTACAAATTCTTAGAAGGTTGTGTAGGAGCTATTTCTTCAAATTACTTCAAATATTCTTGTTTTCATGGATGAAACGAGTTTTTGACAAAGGGTGGGGTCGGTTTTATACCATTCATCTTCGATAGTAGATTTCAGCTCTGTTGATGATGAAAATGTCTCCCATTTGCATAAACTCTTCTTGCTAAGTCACCTCAGATGTTCTCGATTGTGTTGAGGTCAGGTGATCTAGCTGGCTATTTCACAGTTTTAACATTGTTGACTTGGAACCAATTTTTTGTGCTGTTACTCGAATAGATCATGCCTTGTCTTGCTGATATTTCCAATTTTCTCCAGCAAGACATTCAGCATTTAGCAAAAGATGATTTGTGAGTACATTTTGGTATCCTTGTGAATTCATTCTACCTGAAACGAATGCAATTGAGCCCACACCATTGTAAGCAAAAGAGCCCCAAGTCATGACAGACCCTCCCCCTAATTGCTGCTTGGAGAATATTTGTTTTTCATTTCTTATATCATGCCAGTAGAAATTCCAGCCATCTGGTCCATCCAAATTCCATTTTTTTCGTCAGAAAAAATAATTTCTATCCATTGGTAGTCCCAGGTCATGACTTTCTGGCCAGAGTTCAAACGCCCTTTTTTTGTGTCTCTGTAGTAACGGAGGCTTAGTCAATTTTGCTGTATAAGTGTACCTTCCAGACAGTGTACCCTCCAGACCTTCTAATTGTGTTATAAATCGTTTTTGACAAACTTTTAAACCTGTTGTCGGAATCAGTTTCCTGGTTGAGTACTTTCCATTAGATGCAAGTTTGCAAACTCTTCTTTTATCACGCGAGGACAAAGTTTTAAGTCTTCCTCTAGTATTCTTTTTACCATAATTGTCTTTCAATTTTAAAAAATTGTTGACTACAGTCTTTGATCTTCCTATCTTTATCGCAATAGCACGACTACTCATTCCTGTTGAAGACAAAGCTTCGATCCATCCTTTTTCACGATCAGTTAACTTCTGACCCTTCGCCCTCTTCACAGAGATCACCAATACTTCGAAGAAACGTATGACAAATATGAAAAGTGCAGCGTTGTCACAAGCTAGTAGTTGCAATGGTCCTTACACGATTATATTATATTTATTTTTAAAAAATGACTAATGACCTTAAAGTTTTTACTCAGCAGAAATACTAACTTTGTAAATAACCACATGTTTATCATTATTATGTATTTACAAAATTATACTTATAGCATTATCCTGCATTATATATATATATATATATATATATATATATATATATATATATATATATATATATATATATATATATATATATATATACAGGATTATGACCATAGATTTAACCACAAAATCCAATTTAGCATACTAAATTTTGCACACTTTTTGATAGAATAGTCTTTCAATTTTATCATGTTTTTCTCGTAAAATGTAATGCTAGTATGTTTTCAATTTAATGAAACCTTCGTTTTTCTTGGTAGAGTAATATTAGATTACAATAATTTTCAATACCAACAATTTATAAACAAAAATAAACTGTAGTTATGTTTGTATGTAATTTGCTATATAATATTTATATGTATCGATAAATATTATATAGCAAATTACATCTTGCTATATAATTTGCTATATAATATTTATACATATCGATCTCTTGGGGCATAAAGGCGATCATCGCAAACACATATAAAAGGTATGTGTTGATAACTTTCTGCGCACGTATATTTATTTTCTATTGTTTATTTTGTTACTGCTGAAATCTTAATCTCTCATCTTAATTAATAACTGAGTGTTATCAATTTAAATGACGGATCATCAAAATTCCTAAGTGTTACCTAATGCCCGTGGCCCTATATTTGATCACAAAATTGGATTCTACCTTCTAACTCTTGTCGCTATGTTGTGTGGAAGAATATTAAATATATTCATAGTATTTATTAACTGAAGACAAGAAATATACGCAGCAAACTTGGAAAAAATGACAACAAACCATTTCCGCTTCATTTACGGCACGTAGCTGTATAATCCAAAGACTCACAGTAACAGTAACAGGTAATGAAACTCCATCTGAAAGTTGAAAATAGATGAATCAGCGTAGAAAATTACATGTTTTATTTGTTAAATATACAGTGTTTTAAGCAAAGTAATGGATAAATAATAAGTAATTGGAGTTTTCAAAATTATATATAGATATAATTTTATGCTAATTTTCAGAAGCTTCAAGTTATTTTCCCTTATTACATTAAATTTAATCTTCTCATTACTTTTGTGAGAAATACGTATAACCAGAAATTTGATGACAATAGTAAAAGAATACTTTAAATTGAATATCAGTAGGTAAATGTTACCAATATGATATATTTCAATAATTAAATTCAATAAAATCAATGTGGACAATAATAGTTTAAATTAATTATACATTATATTTCAGTAGGAATTCATAAAAATGATTAATAAGTGTAGGAAAAGCTTTAGAGTAAAGACAAAAAATTCTTCGAAAAAATTACTTATCAGATCGTAAAAATGGAATAAAAGTTTGAAATTTTTTGTAAGTTTGAACTTTAGACAATGGCACAAATATTTTCTGCCTAGTTTAAATGGCGGGGGTGTAGATAAGTGTGTCATGGTTTTATATTTCTCATTATTATCATTGAAATGTGACGCAAAAGATTTTATGTAAGTGAAAGGCTGTAGGCAACACTTGGCAAGTAATGTAGTTTTTGGAGATGGTCCTATTCTGGTTTATAATAAAGAACTTCATACATGTTTCCAATTTGAAATCATGACCCAAATAATATTATCTGCAAGCAATCAACAGCACTAATTCTTATTGTCGATAGTCAATCTGATTCGTACAGATCAAAACGTTTATTATAGATTGTTTAGCTTTTGTTTGACGACTCTTAAGCCCAATATTTAGCGAGAAAATGCTCATGTTCGAAAACACTGAAGTGACAAAGATCATGAGATACTTCTTAATACCGTATCGTATCTCCATTTGCTTGTCGAAGCGCAGCAACTTGACATAACAAGGACTCAACAAGTCTTTGTAAGTGCCCTACAGAAATATTTAGCCCTGTTAACTCTACAGACGATCATAATTGCGAAAGTAAAGCCAGTGCAAAATATTTGGGACGAAATGACCTCCAGGTTATGTCCCATAAATGTTAAATGGGATTCATGTGGAGAAATCTTGTAGGACAATTCTAGTCCGCATTGTCTTAACGGATCTATCCATCATATGTTCCACATTGATTTCTACGGTTATGAAATTCCGCATGTTTATTCCCAAAGGCAACAATACGCATAGCTGCTACCTCGGTCATTCAATGCTTCTGGTCCAGGCCTGAGTGTTCCATTGGTAGGAGGTTATGCAATAAATAATACTTTGGATTTTTTAATTTAACAAAGCCATACATTAAGTTCAATATGATGTTCCGACGCTATCATAAAAGCATTTAATTGATAAATATTCGAAGCAACTTTTACAATTTTAAAATTTAAATCTTTATTTGGATGGTTTATATCATTTGGCTTGTATTCATAAAATCACATTAAGCACTTTTTTTACTATCCTGATTTATCTCTGGTTCATATGTATTGCAATTAATTATTAATTAGAGATAACTCAGTTATATCAGAATGAATAAGTATTATTGGCGTTACATCACATTTTTACTGTGATTAACATTAAACTGAAAAAAATATTCTTCTATTCTAAAACTGACAGTATTAGCATTGCTCTGGAATTTTTCAGTAAATATTTTGTTGCGAATGTAATACCGTTACAACAGTAACTAATCAACATGTAACAGATTATAATAACGAAACTAAATGTTTTCAAAGTTTTAAAAAATAAAAATTCAATTTAAAACCTATATGTTTTATTTCAGTTCTTTATATTTCATATAAAGAACTGAATGATATTTTATCTATTTTTATACACAAACTTATATTTCTTAAATACAAAATGCAATCTTTGCAATGCAATACTTTTCAAAAAAAATTAGTAGAGGAGATTAAAATTCTTATATATATATCGAAATGCATAGAGCTATTTATTCAATGTAGGTTTCATAGCCATTTTAAAAGAATTGATATTATCTTCATGCTGAGGACCTTGTATTAAAAACTTATCATTAATTTACTGAAGCATTCAATATTTTATCGGTGCGGAGAATACTATTTCTTTCTCCTCTTGTCACTTGTAACATTTAAGAGAGTTGTAAATCATGAGACCCTCTTTGATTTGATAATGAAAGTTACTTTATGACATTCTGTGTATTATGTAAGCCATTCTATTTTAGTTACCATCAAATATATCATTTTTATTTATGTGCGTGTGTACGCACGTTAACCTCCTACAATAAATGCATGCAACTGCCTCTTAAATCTTTAAAAATATCTTTCGTAATTCTTGAAATTCATTCGCATTTAAATTGAATTTTTAGATTTGCATTGCATTGCTAATTCTTAGTTTTAACTGAATTTTACATTAAAAGTCATCTAAATTCTACTAAAAAATCATTGTTGTAAAAATTAAAATTATAAATTTTGGTTTCATCATAAATATTAAATTTACAAGTTGACATGAATCACTCCTATAATAACGACTGTATAAAAAACCAATAATTTTAAATACGTGTGTTACAAAGCAATAAAATATTTTTTTTTGAAAAGCGAATCAATGATATAACTTAAGTTTAAGTAATTGAAAAAAATTGTTACTCAATTAATTGAACTTAAAGCATTTTTTAAAATATTTTATAATAAAGTTGCAAGTATATCATTTATGTTTTAATATTTTCCATATTACTTCAGAATTATGCGACTTTTGTGAATAAGAGAGATGTTTTTATAATATTACAGATGGTCTACATAAAATTTCGATATTATCGCAATGAATTCTTGTTCAAGGGTACTACAATAATACAGTCATAACAAAATCTACAATTTATACCACCAGGTGAATAGTTATTCATAAGAACCAATTTTCGATTCCAGACATCGCTATATTCCGTAGAAAAATAAAATTGACAATGAAACTTTGTTTAAGTTTGTGTGACAAAAACAAAAACATCATTTCAACATCTAAAGAATTGTAGCCAAAATGAGATTTGATTGAAATATCTTATGCATAATAAAATATTATATTAGTTATCGCAAAAAATAAATCTTAGACATTTCCTAACACAAAATATTGTATCATATTAATGTTCATGAGACCAACGCTTTTACAGAAGATACTAGCAATGAGCAGGAGCATTTCTGAGGTGAATATGAGTTTGCTTTTACAGAAGAAATGAAATACAGTACATACACAAAAGTAATGGTGCATCAGCATTTTTAATATTCTATTTTAGGCATTCCTATACGTAGGGATTATTTCTGTTGACTTGACTATCCTGTTGCCCTATAGGTAAAAATTACAAATAAAGAAATATTGGTGGACAGAATAAATGTCTGTTCTATTATTTAATTAATAAATTCCTCGTGAATTTCAAATAAGGTTTACAATAAAGATGCATGCTCCATCAAGCTCATTTAATTGTATTCTTCCAAAATTCTTATTATTTATTTGTTTTTTCCAAGTCGTTTTCAAGTGATTTCTAAAATTTTTTCTGATAAGGTTTTGTTGGAATCACCCTATATAAACAAAAAAGGTATGCATATGCACCTTTAGAGCATATAGAAAACATGAAAATGCGCAAAATATTTTGTAAAAAACTGATAAAGTTTTTTTTACGTTAAAGTTTCGAAATAATTTTAATTTTGTGATATTTATTCAAAAAAATTTTGCAGTCAACATTAAGGAAGAAAATTTTGTATCCCAGGCTTTAAAATGTTGTCATTAAAAGAGATTGTATGATATTTTAAATCAATCCCTTAGTGCATTATTCAATGTACAACATGTATCATTCTTTTCCATCTACACTGCTGGAAAAAAGTAGAAGGACACTAAATTTTTTTTCAAATAAAAGAGATGCACTTTGGATTTTTACAAAATAATTTCAATATAGCACTTTTAAAATCTTATTTACAATCAGATAACTATATCTGTAGCATGAAATAAAAAAAAACTATTTATTTATTACAATTAAAACTTAATTTCATTTACATCATATTGTGTGAAAAAAGTAGGACATTATAAAATTGAAAATAAAATTCTTGTTAATAAGGAATTTTCCCGCTATTCAATTTAATTACTCCAAAGACTCTATTTGCCATTGAATCATATAAGTCTTGAATTTTGCTTTGAAAAAAATTGTCCGAAACAGAATTCAAATCTTCTCGAAGTTCGATCAAAAATTCATATTGCTTGTCTCTGCGTAAACACGCCGAACAGTTACTGACTATATATATTTGACAATATTGAGGTCTGAAATTTTAGTAGGCCATGACAAAGCCCGAACATTATTTGTTTCAAACCAATTTTTAAGGCCATTGGTCGTGTGAATTGATGCTCCATATTGCTGACGTATCCAATTTTTTCCACCTAGCTCAGCGCCATAGGAATGAAGCTCTGAATTAAAAAATTCAGTATAATCTGAATGTTTCGGTCTTTCATTCAGAAACACTATAGATTGGTCTTTCTAACGTAGCCAACAAATATACAAACCATTAAACTGCTTCCTCCTACCTGTCTGGAAGAATAAGCTTCTTCTTGTGTATCCAGACAATGCCAATAATATTAAAAACCATCTGGGCCATCTAAATTCAAATTTTTGTCATCAGAAAAAATAATTGAAGTCCAATACATGTGTTCTTTGACCCACTGTAGTCGGTGCTTAATGTGCCTTACGTTCCATTTAGGATGATGCTATAGTTTTTTGAATATGAGCGTATACGATCTTTTTTTATGTAGTTGTTATGTGTTCTTTTGGTTACATGTGTGATTTCAGATTGGTTTTGAGCTTTTTCAATGCTCCCGCGCGTATTTTTCTTTTATTATGTCGTGTCAATTTTTTAGGTCTGCCAATCTTTGCTTTCCTCTAACTCTTTAGATTTTTCAAGAAGTTAGAAACAGCATTTGGACTGATGTGTAGGTGCTTTGCAATTTCTCTTACACTTTTGCCCATATATTTACATGCCACAATTTGGCCTTTTTGAAATTCATTTAAAGGTTTAACCCTAGACATTTTGTGTGTATGAAAATTGAGGATTTTTTTCAACAAAATATATCTTTTGAAAGATAGGCAGTTTAAAAGAACAATGTTTCAAACATAGGAAGATGCTACAGAATCCAAAACGAGACTATTTTTACAGGTGTTTTACTTTTTTCACAGACCAAAAATCCTAAAGTACTATTTTATAGTATTTTCTTAAAGGTAGATAAAACTTATTCGCTGAAAATAAAGGAAAAATTAGATTAATAATATAAAAAAAGAAATTTTTTTAATTGCTCTAAAATATAAAGCATAGTTTATGAAATATGAGTGTCCTATTTTTTTCCAGCAGTGTATCAATAATCCTTTGAATAGAATTAACTTCATGTGAGTGGTGGTTTCCAAATTATAACTACACGATTTAAAATACATTTAATTTATCATTGTGTAAATAGAATTATGTTAAAGATACACGATAATAAAATATTACTCAACAAAAATGAAAGCGTGAAGTAATATATATGATATATTCGAAATATGTGAAAGCAAGTACTCTTAACTATACTCAACAAACATCTCAGTACGGAAGTTGCAAGACATTTGAAAATAACCGCATACAGCTTTCTAAATCGCCTTTTCATAGATAGGGGACCATACTCCCTTATCGAAAGGGAGAAAGCCTGCAAAACTCCAAAGTACCTAACAAGACTGAAGAGAACGCAAAATGCAGAAACATAACATCCGTTTTTCTCATTTTAAGAGTGGGTAAAAATTAAGAAGGTGCTCTATTTCAGTATGGCACTCTGTTTCAAAAAGGATGGCTCTAATACTGGGTTATGATAAGTTCAAAAATAAATTATTTGATATTACCTAGCATAAAGCTCACTAAGTGCATTCATAAAGCAGAAATGCAATGATTATCTTTTGTTGAACATTGGAAAAAATCAAGCCTGGGAACTTCCTTTCCTAAGACTGACCATAATAGTGGGGAAAATCTGAGCTTTTTAGAGGCTTTAATTGCCGCTGAGGACCACTTGTTTGTTTGTCGCTCAACGGTCATTTTTTGCACATTAGGGCTAATTAGACCGGCACCTATGGTTTAAAGTGGATTCCGAATCACTACAAACATCCATGCCCAAGATGGGATTCGAACCCATGAACTGTTAAACCGAAGGCAAGAGCGATAACCATTCGGCTGCCAGCTCGGCCCGCTGAGGACTGCGTAGTGTGATTCTAATAGCTAAATGTTGGATGTAAGATGCCTGAATATTCGCTCAAGGATGGCTTCTTTCAGTATTCGTCATAGATAATGATCGACTTTATTATTGTCACAAGGAAAAACCCTGGAAATAAATGAAATATCCACTTCGACAGATGTGCAGGCAAAAGTCAGAAATGTACCATTTGTCTACTGTGTTTTTAAATTGTTTCTAATATTGAACCCCAGACTTTTTCCTTTTAAGAGTGTGGCCTTACTACTGAGCCACGGATAGTCCTAAGTAAACGCTTGCTACTTCTAGACATAATAAAATGTATGCAGTTCATATCAAGATCACGTATAAGAAAGAAACCGCAATAAATATTGGGAGTTGCATAAAAAATTCAGATATTTATTTCACAATTTCCCTATTTTCAAATATTAAAAAAAATTCCAATGTGTTATAATTATACATATACACTTTTACAATTATTTGTCTCGTGGGTATATTTTTTCAGATCATGTGAATGATTTTAATATTCATGAAAATACGTCATTTAAATGAAACAAACACCAATTAATTTTCAAGCGAAAAATTTACCAATATAATATTTCAATATTTCGCATTGATCGATGGTAAATCAAATTTACAAGAATTAAAATAAATTTAAATATGGAAAATTGTTCTAAGTTTCAGTAAAAGAATAGATTAGCGATTTGCGAAACTATTCTTTAATCTATTTCACGTGGTTGAAATTCGTGTTGACTTCAGACATACACAAGCACTTTTTATCACAATCTATTAGTTACCATGTCACTTAAAATGTACAAAAAATTAATTTTTACACTCGCAACTTCAGAGAGAAAAGTTTAAATTAAATATATAATAAAACTCGAAGTATATTCAAGCAAAAAGAATGCAAAAACTATAATAAGAATGAGGAGTCAAAAATTACATTTCTCGGTAACTAATTTTAATTATTCATGATGCATATTTCTGAAACTTTTATAGTTAACAGACATTACACATGCATTTATTTTATTTTTAACTTTTTTATAATTAACCTACTAAGTCATTCTCTATTGGTCATACTTTAGATACTGTTCTAAATCACATATAGAATGATATGCATAACATATTCAAATGGTTCTCAACTCTCTATATTTAAAATTCTCTTTAAATTTTTATCAGGAAAAGTTTTAATTAACTGTAAAATAACCTAAACTAACTGTAAAACTAAATTAAAGATAATTTAGGTTTTGGTTTTTGAAATCAATTATAACATTAATCGATTGTTTGTGTTTAGTGAAATTAGTCCATAAAGTTGCCTTTAAAATATTATGTAAGAACTTATTGACATATTGCTGTTCTTATGGTATTGACTCTTAAAGCAGTATTTCAATCAGTAGAAATTATTCAGTAGACGCCAGCGTTATTACTTTTGTTTAATTTTTATGTAAAATAAATTAATGATAACATGCGATATATTTTCATGAACCATTACAAAAAAAAAACATATTTTTGTATACTTTTTTTAAAATTTTATCGATCAAATTGAAATTTTTTATTAAAATTGAAATTAAAAAATTGAAATTTTTTAATTATTGCTGTTATATGCATATTATGGAGTTAATATGTATATAACAGCATACAAAAAAAATAACATAAAGTGTTAATTAAAGGAACTTAAACATTTTGACTGAAACATAAAATGTAAAATTATTTCTTTGTATTGCAAAATATTTTATAGCATTAATTTCTGTTGATGTTACCTTACACAGAAAGTTACTCTGAAAATGCTGAGCAACATATTTTATTCTTTAAATATTAGTTTCTTACAAAAAGTACAGTATTATAAAAATAAATTCCATGATTTCAAGATTTCTTAAATTTTTTTACTTAACATTTTTTAGCTTTGTAGTTTTAATTTATTAACAAAGAAATTATGTCTATATTGTACTGGTTAAGAAAATTTAAAAAAACATCTTTCACATGCTTTCTATGAGTTTTAGAAAAGTTTCTTAATGTTTTGAAATATATATTAACATATTTAAATAACGAATTTGTTGAAAGTTCATTTGAAAATTGAATATTTGATACACAGAGAATTAAATATTTTTTTATCCTTTTTCCAGCCCCTTTACTAAGTGACCCTAGCTCTTTAATGATACCATATCTGGATATATTCTAACCGAATTTAGATAGTATTTCATTTAACGCATTGATAAATTTACTAATTTTATCAGGTTTGAATTGTTAATGTTTCAATTTTGTTACAATGTTCAACAGAAGAATTTGAAATTACAACTGCTTTTCATTTATTCACAGTTTAATTAAATTAAATTGATAATTTAATGTATGGGCGACAAGTGGTTTTATCAACAACAGAGGACAGGCGGTAATACTCATACAGTGACTCTAAAAGTTCTTTATAAATCGTAGATATTTAAACTAAAAATTATCTTAGAGAAGGAAAAAAATCCAATGTCGTTTCTAAACATTTTAGCAATAATTAAGAGTTAAGATATATTATAATTGCAGTACTTGATACGAAATTTTTTATGCTAGCTCTAAACAGACTTTTGAATTGGTCATAAAAATCATAATATATTTTACCACTATCTACAAACTATATTTCACCAGCGAATAACCTTGCTGAACACAACTTTCGATTTTCACTTAAAATGAATGTAAACTTTGTTTTTAAGAAGAAATTAGCCGCGCAAATGTTATTTATTTTATTACATTACATATATTCAGACTTGTATGCTTGATTCTTGAGATCCGCTTGTAAGTCTTCGTCGATAATAGGACAAATAGCACAATGACAGATGTACAACCACAGAAGAATAACGAAGAAAACACCCAGGGCCACGGTGGGAATCGAACCCACACTCCTACGCTCTCAAGCGATTAGCGGTGATGCTTTAGACCACTCAGCCACGGAGCGCCCCCGCGCAAATGAAGCTTCCCCAATATTAAGTAAGCTTTTATTCCCTCTGAATTAAGCAAAAATTTCTCACCTTCTTAATTTTCTATAAAAAAATACACTCATTTCGGGAAAAATGCTAAGCGTAAATTAAAATTAGCGAAAGCATTTTTTGTTAAAAAATAATTTTCTATCTGAATGAAACAGATGGTAGGTACAAGTGGATGTCTTGTAATCGACAGTGATCGAGTCAAATGCATGAGGTAGATTAATCATTCCTTCTAGTGGCAAGCAATTTCAATAATATATAGTTCTAATAT
Organism: Latrodectus hesperus; assembly: GCA_037975125.1. Classification (NCBI taxonomy): domain Eukaryota; kingdom Metazoa; phylum Arthropoda; class Arachnida; order Araneae; family Theridiidae; genus Latrodectus; species Latrodectus hesperus. The sequence continues at coordinate 15,606,183 of CM075854.1, forward strand.
AAAGTAAAATTTATAAAATATGCAAGGAATTATTTGTAAGCAAATGCACAAATTACATTGGTGTAAGGTAATTAAGTTTTTATCCTTCTTTTTGTAATTTTGTTGGTAAGTAAACCTTTTCTTCCTGCGTCACCGGTTGTGCGGCAATTGAAAAAGGGCAATTAGTGCGGTACCTATCACTACTTATAAAGCTTTATACGTGAAAAAAAATTACTTCGAATTTCAAAGTATTCATGATAAAAGAATAGTTTCAGTTCTGCATGGAATTGATGCTGGGTACTATGAAGTCTTGAATCACGACTAGGACGACCATCACTGATTGACAGGATGATGGAAACCATGCCACCAATAAGTGATGTAGACAAATTTATAAGAGCAAGACTTGATAAATTATCGTATTCCTTTTAGTCTCACATTCATTTAGTGTAAATAATCTACGTTTCTGTATATTTAAGTTATTAATTTTAAATATCATTTACAATTGATATCTAACTTGGTATCTTTTGCATCGTAATGTTTTCACCAATTATACCACTTTTTATTTAAAAATTCCGTGGCATTCTTTAATGTTTTCGGGGAATCATTCTTTACTCTGAAGAGTAAGACATAATAAATAAGAGGTTTTTAAACTATGATTAAAGGCTTTCATCACGACAATATTCTTCTGAAAGATAGCTTGCAAAAGACAGAAAGCCGTATTCACATGTCAAAGGGAATAAATGGTTAAAAATTTAATATCGACAAATTTGTAATGGTTTTTTATGCTTAGCAAAAATACTTCATTGTTCAATTATGAAGATGCAACCACGATACTGCAAATAGTATTTTCAAAGCAAGCATTTTACCTCAAGGTTACGATGAGATTTCTTTTGTAATATTTTAAAACAAAATTACAAGTCACTTGAATTAATATATGTAAGGAATCATCTAGCTAAAAATATTAGGTTGGTGCGTATGAAATGTCGGATTCTCTTTACATGCGGACGTTTTCCTCCCTGTTTTCGTTATACTTTTGTATTTGGCATAACCTCATTCATACTCGTATTGTCCATTGCCAGAGACTCATTTCAGCAAAATAGGTTTTCTCGAAGGTCTTCCCTTTTTCATTTCTTTTGAGTTTATTGCCGATATGAATTCTGCCGACATTCGCGTCATTTTCTTATATGAGTACAAACTTGGTAATAGTGCTGCAAAAGCTGCACGCAACATAAACCAAGCGTTTGGGGAGAATACGGTTAACGATCGGAAAGTGCAGCGTTGGTTCGAAAAATTTCGGACTGGCGATTTTTCACTGCAAAATGAGCCGCGCGGAAGACCCAAAACGTCTGTGAAGAATGATGACTTGAAGGCTCTAGTGGAAGCGGATCCAGCCGTATCCACGAGGGAACTTGCTATCAGGATGAAAGTTGACCATACAACGATATTGAGACACCTTTCTGAGATTGGCAAGGTTAAGAAAATAGACAAGTGGGTACCGCACGCACTGACAGAGCGAAATAAGCTGGATCGGTTAAACGTATGCTCATCATAGCAGCATCCACCATATTCACAGGATCTCTCGCCGACCGATTTTCATTTTTTCAAGCATTTAGAGCTGTTTTTAAGGGGCAAACACTATGAAAATGAAGACAGTCTAAAAAACTCGATATCAGAGTTTATTAATTCTAAAGACCAAAATTTTTTTAAGACAGGCATCTACGCTTTAAAATCTCGTTGGGAGAAGTGTATTGAAGCGAATGGAGCATACTTTGATTGAATAAACAGCTTTTGAAGAAAGATATGCAGTTTTATACAATCACTTAAGAATCCGACATTTCATACGCACCAACCTAATAGAAACAAGTGAAAAAACATTAGACTGTTAATAAAAAATTAATGTATAATTTAAACATATTTATAGTTCTTTTCATTAATATATGGAAACAATAAAATACATTTTTTTTAAATACTATGATTGCAGGAAAGATAGTGAAATTTTCCTTTAATTCTATGTAGCCATTGTAAAATAATTTTTATTGAATACATTTTTCTAATTAATCTTAAAAAAATAATTCGTTTAGTCATATTTTCGACATTTTCTCTTATTGATCCCTAAAAATGGATTATAAGAAAGGTCGTACCAATAAGTATATATCAATATTTTTTAATAAAAAATGAAACCCAGAATTCTTAATGAAACTAAATGAGTATCTTGTATGAAAAATATATGAATGCAATATGAATAATTTTAAAGTAATTTGAAAGTATATTTCCAAATCCTTAGTATTGTAAATTAATTTCGAAATATCTGAAATTGGGACAACAGTTATTTATTAAATATTTGCTATAATTTAATTGAAGAGTGTGGAATAATAACACTAATACTATTTTTTTGACTCATCGATTCAACAAATATGAAAAACATTTGCAGAAAACATGGCAACATAGAATAATTAATGGAAATCTCATAAGAATAATCAATTGTTCTACAGATGTTCAAATTTACAAATTGCGTGTAAGTAAAATTTACAAAAACGTAGAATATTCAGGCACAGCATAAAAAAGAGTGAAAATAGAGTTTAAATAAATAGTAGTTTCTAATAATGGAAACAAAAGTTACCTTTTACTACTTTGGGGGGCAAATCTTTGTCATAATCTGGTGGAAGCACTTCATCTGCTGACAGAGGTTTGGAAAGACTAGAAAATGCAATAAAACTTTATATTAGGCTGCAAGAGGAAATAAATTGTAAATGTAATATTCTAAGTGCTCTTAACATTTATTTACATTTTTGCATATAGCTCTTGATTATTAGATTTATAAACACAGAAATGCATAATATATTTTGTTAAGTAACAAAATAAGCCAATAAAAAGGAATAATTCTATATGCTTCCAATAAATCTAAGAATAATTAAGGCAGCACAGAGGTAAACTTCCTGGAGTACTTTTCCGACAGTTCTAAAATTAAAATTTTTAGTAAGATTTTTTATTTACTGTGTGTGTGAGTGTTTACTGATTTGAAATGTAAAATAAAGTGTAGAAAAGTAATAGAAAAATATTATTTATTGTTGAATTTATTTTTAATTTAAATACCCGAGAAATTTCAGAATGTAATTTTACTATCTTTGTAACGTAACAAAATTTTACTTATGTTGTAGGCCTTGGAATGTTTGATTGAACGAATGAGAGTTGAAAGCTATATCAACAAACTTTAAAACTTTTAGTTTTTGCCCCAGAAAATATTTTTTCATAAGGATTTTAAGAGAAACAAGAAAGAAGAGCTAAAAGAAACAACAGAGAGAGATTTTCCAGAAACAAAACTCGATGAATTTCTCAAAAAACTTCACGAATTCTCATGGAAAGTCAAACCTCATCTATTCGTTTCTTTTAATGCATTTATGTGTATATTTAATAAACTATTCGGTAGACACTGATAATGCCCCATGTTTAAAAGCTGATAAATTAATAAGTTCAACTAAAATCTATTAAAAATAAGATCTATAGTTTTTTGAGTTAGTTTCATATAGATAAAAAAAACATTGAATAAAGATTGATAGAAAAGAGCCCCTTTTGATGAATCGAGATGGAAAAAGGCTATAATGCTTTCTAGAAGTTGGTAATATAATTTTTTAGTGTTATATAAGCAAAATTAATCTGAGATAATCTTTTTCTTACCATTTATTTGAATATTCAATCAACTGAGTGATCGATTTGCGATAGTTAAATTGTTTCAATTATGTCATTCACAGAAGTACTTTTCCTTAGTAGCTGGTTATTTTCTTTAAGCCCTTAATTTATTTTGTCTCTCTGGTGTGGGAGAACAATGAGCTTAAAAATATTTTTATCAAAAACATTAATGAATCCAGTAAGAAATATTGGATTGAAATAAAACTTGATGTTTGTGTTTGCATTATTACTATAGATAAATGACTACAATGTCAGAAAAAGAAACATCCATTGTTATGAAAAGTACGACAATATGAATACCCTTAGTGAAAATACATGAAATAATGTCTAAATCTGAGCATTGTATGGAACTAGATTTGCTCATGCTTTTTGCAACTAGAAAATAGTTAAATCAAATTCTTAACCAATCTGTCTGCAAAAAATCCCTATTAAAAAGGTCTTACAACGTTTTCAAATTGAAGCAGGCATTCACTACTAAAGTGTCGGAGAGAAATTATCATGCTGATCGATATAGTTCCTCTTAAATATCTATTAAAGATATAGTACAAAAGAGTTTCTGTTTGTCATATAAAAGGGACCATCCCATCATCATATTTTTACCAAGGGCCTAAGTGCTGATAAAAAATAACAATATTTCTATTTGACCACTGGTTTATATATGTTTTTTATTATGAAATAAACAGAATCTGAATTTATTGTTAAAAATTATACAATTGCAGTATTTAGTTACCTAAATTTATACCTCTAAACAATATTGTATAAGAAAGCGGAGTGTTGGGACGTTAAGAACAGAACACAGAACTGGTACTCACCTAGAAACTAACTGGAACATGACAGTTTTAGGTGAAAATAACATTTTAGAATAGAGGGTTGGCACATTTACAATTGAAGCTGTTCAAATTCAAAATTCGTATTGTCAGCAAGTAAAGGGATCTTTTAACAAATTGTGGAAACAATTTGTTAAAAGCCATTTAGAGATCATTTATAATATGTATTTATAAATATAGGTTTTTATATTCATTTATATTAAAAACTTCTAATAAAAGCGCTAAAATTATGCATACTTGATTGAAATATTCAACCTACACCGTGGTACTAATCAATATACTTTTTTGCACACAAAATTGTTCAGTTATATAAAATATCTTTATAGGGTTTGAAAAAGCTTCAAATGTCTTCTCTCTCAGTTGTTTCAAATATATTGAAAATAAACGTAGATATAAAAAATTTATTTCAAAGTAGATTTTAATAGCAGAACTTCTTACAAACATAAGTAGAGGTATCAAAAAATATATATATCTTTAAGGGCAATTGTATAGAATAATGGATGACACTATCACACTTTTCGATGATATGAATACTTGACAAAAAAAAGTTTTCATTACATAAGTTAGGATGATTTTACTGCTCGCCAAGGTATCAAATCTAATCTTTTCTGGTGCATTATTTTTAAGGGAGATAGTATTTAAATTTTTCAGAGACTTTTTTTTGTATTTTATAACTTGACATATTTTATTTTTAATGGATATTATATTTAAATTGTAAAATCTTTTTTAATATTTTATAACTTGACATTTTTATTTTATTATTATACCCAATGAACATTCAAGAAAAATGTCTGTATTTTCAAGCAAAAAATAAAACTCATCGTACTACGCAATGTGTTCCTATCATTGTAATTATAAATAAAATGTTATTATCTATGCAACAGAACACAATGTACATAATACAATTTCATAGATAGTTTTTCGAGAACACAAAGTAGGAAAACTGTTGAAAATGTCATTTGAAGGAAAACAAACTCTTAAAGAAAATTTAGTTAAAGATTTATGCATTTTTAAAGTTCTCAGGTTTTTGTTAGAGTAAAAAAATGTTTATTTGCTTTAATTTCATTTCTTTCGCTGAAACTCATAAGGAAGCGAAACAGTTTAAAACATATTTTTTTGGCAAGGCACATTGTGTTATTTATATATATTTTTATTTTCCCAACCCACACACACACACAGCCCATCACACACTTTTTCTTCTTTTATAATGATTCTTGCGGTAAATAATTTAAAAAAACTATTTATCTGTTCACTTATAACTCACACAAGAAAGAAGAGCTCTTGCATTATATATGAGAGCTAAATTGATTAGGAAAATCAATTTGTTTTGTTGTCTTATAACAAATAAGGATAGAAATGATTAAAATAACATGAATCTTTATTTTTTGCGTGATTAGAATATATTATAGTTCATTTTTTTCATACAGTGTTTGCGTTATAAAAATAATGTTTATTTTGCTATTTTTCTCAATTTGAGCAACTCCCATAACATTTCAGTTGTTGCATATCAATTTAGCCATTTTCAATTTACATGACTGTAAAATAAGTTATTCTTGACAAAAATAAAGAAGTTTCAATATAATTATTCATCATATATGAAATCAATTTATTCTTAATTATTATTAAACCTTACTAAATCTTATTTATCTTAAACAACGTAACCTCTACTATCAGAAGGATCAGCTATAATATATTATAAAAATATAAAATATAACCTTTAAAATTGAATTGCTAAAACCACTTTTCGAACGCGCTTAGGCTATTTTTTTATTAAAAACCAGACAGAAAACTAAATTTAACTTATTTTTAGCATGGAATAATCGTGTTTAGTAATACCTATTAGATTTGCAGAATTATTTAAGTAATGTGTTTTCCGAATAGGATGATAGATATCAAGAACTCATTCCAAGACATGTGGCTAATGTTCATCTTTAATTGTTTTAAAGAACTGAACACTCCTCACTTCAATCAATCGAAAAAATCAATTTTAAAGCAAAAAATACAATTTATGGAAACATCATGTGTGTGAATCAGAGATTTTTTAAAAATTGCAGCAGAAAGTGCATTTAAAAAAGAAGAGTCATTGAGTTTACATCACTTTGTGCGTATTCTTAATTTTAGATCTTTCTGAGGACAAACAATTTCATAACTATTTTAAAGTTGTTTTTAAAATTGAAAGAGTGTCTCTAAATTTAAATTGTTATGGAAATAATTTAAGCTCGTCTTGCAGCACTTGTTTTATATTTCTACATGTTGGCTTTAGAAATGTTTCATATAAATGCTTCATGATAAATCAGCATGCTAAAACCGCCAAATTTTGCTGGCTATACTTTTTAGTGGAAAACGTACATTTTTGTCGGAAGAAAATCATGATTTGGAAAAATAATAATACTTTCATAACTTTGCTGAAAATGCTGTTTCACACCACGAAATCGAATTAATAATAATAATTAGTAAATCAGCTAAGACTAATCGAATGAGGTATTGAATGATTTAAAATTCATTTTAGTAAGGAAGTCATACAATTTTGAAATCAGGGTTCCTTTCATCCGCTTTCCAATGCTTGTCCTATTGGCTGTGTAAGTGTAAGCACACGACAATGAATAAAAACAAAACTTTTCCAAAAATTAAAAAATGTAATTATCCTTTATTTCTTAAAAATAAATTATATGTGGGTATCTATAAAGGACAATGCGATGCCACATATTTTTCCTGCATTCTCAGCGGTTAAGTATCAGAGGCATTTTTAAAAGAGGGAATAGAATCGTTTTCATTCTTGAAGCGAGAAAGGTTCCTGAGGAGCATACTGTGGCATTTAAATAGTTAAAACATCAAGTCACGAGCAGCTTCACAGTGTGTTCAGCTGTTGTTAACTACAACTTAAGTTAATTATCCATGCTACAAATACACATAAAGGAAACAGTTTTTATTTCAAGCAAGTCCGAGATCGGTATCTTGTTCTAGGTTTTAATTCATTCCGTTCTCAAACTAACCCCAGAGAAAAATTCGTCACACCAACAAAATGAGGATTTTATTTACGTAAATATATGATTTATAGGCTGTATGCAAACATGTATTTGTAAACGTTTAGTACATACTTGAACTGAGAGCAATTTAGTAGAATATATGAGAGCAAATAGAATATAAGTCATAAAATATCTAATAGAATACTTCACAGGAGTCAAAAGTATTCAGTGCTTCAAATTTAAATCCTATATCTAATTAGGAATGTATGGTAAAATTTAAAATAATTAAAAAAATAGTGCTGGAAAGATAGTGATATAAGGTATATTTTAAAACATTAAAAATTATTGAAGGTAATAAAATTTTAATTCAGCCATCACAATAGCAAGCAACAATAATAGCCATCACTGAACATAATAATTAATTTTTTTTACGTTTTATATTTAAAGAAAATTTTATGTACTAAAATGTGCTGTCGTCATTTCTTTTCATCAGAAGGTGTCATGTCTGTAATACTAAACAGCTTATAATATTTCAATGCTACCAGTTTCCTTCAGTATTTCAAAAATATCTATTTAACACTATTTGAAAATTGATCGATATACGATTCTAAATCATGCCTGTCTTTATTTGATAATGATAGAGAAAAAATGAACCGTATTAAAGACAATGCCCAAAAATGTAACTTTTAAGAAAATTTTACTAAAGAAACTGGTTTTAAAAGTGTCAGATTTACTATCCATAATCCAACAACAATGTAACGCATATTGCAATGAGGATTACAGGGAACCATAGAAATGATTGATAGGTCATTCAGAGAAAGAAATTTAGGTATAAGGTGCGTGTGCATATGCTGCACGCACAATTCATTCTATTTACCAAAAAGAACGTTTGAAATAGTATCAAGTTAATTTAATTTTAGAATATCAGTGACGGAAATGTAATTATTCTTAGGAATTATTCCCTCATAAACTGAGCTCTGGCGGCTAGAAAAACATTCCTAGCCTTGTACTAGACAGAAGTTAAAAAGAATATTGCCCGTCACATAAACTGAGAACTTTGAGCAAGAGTGTCATTTAATCTAGACTGCTATCTTCTGGAATGTCTTTACATTATGAATAAGTTGAGAATATCGTATTTCCCATTGAATTGCCTTTGCTTTCACATCGACACTGGGGGGATGAATTTCATCATTAACCAAAAAAATTTGCTAAGCAAGATTTTGCTAAGTAAGAACGCAATTTACTAAGTTAGACTAAGAAACTACCAGTAGTGCAATAGTGAACGTGGTTCCTATATTTCTTGTAATACAAATGTATATCGAATAATTTTAAAGAATTTGAATACCTGTGATTTATAGCCAAAGTTGAGCTAACATTTTAAAACAGTGAATTATAACTCTGGAAATGATATATCTTCTGAAGCAGCTAAAAAGAGATGCATCTTAAGAGAGAGAGAGAGAGAGAGATGTAGGAAAATAATAAAAGTATAACAGCATATATTGCTCATCTTAAAAGATTCTCAACCTCCAAATGTTAAATTTATCCTTTCAGTTTTCCATCAGGCTGCTTTGGATTTCATAAAAAATGATGAGTAATTTAATTGATCAGTATAGCATCTTTGTCATTATATCCCCGAATTGTTTACTGCTTTAAATCTAATTTTAAATTCAATAGACGTAAATTTTAGAAAAATTCAATTAGTCGTTTTTTATTATCTTGTCTGAATTAGCATCTTACAATTCTGAGTGAAAATAATACTCACTATTCACGATCTATAGAACAAACTAATATCAGTATAATGAAACATGTTAAATTGTAAACAAAAGTTTTAACTCCTTTCAATAGTTTTGATGATTCTAGTTTGTAGACAACATCTAGATTAGCTTTTCCTTTTGAGCTCAAGTCTGAAGACATGTGTTAGCAACTAACTTCCACACATATCTCAAGATTTATCTTAAGGATAGTAGGCGAAACTTTTTCATTATTCATAGCCTCAAAGATTTGTCCCTAAGTGTTTTTCTGTTAATTTTGCATTTGTATAAATGAATAATTACATTTCGAAAGAAATAAGTAATCTAACATTAGTGAGATGGTTTTTAATGCATTGTACATTAAGTTAATTTGTTAGGATTTCCATTCAGACTGTACGCAATAAAACATTATGAGGTTTCAGTGTGATGGAACACACAAATTAGTTTTTGTCTCTTATAAAGAGGCATATATATATCAAATTCGAAAAAAAGTAATTTTCATGGTCCATACCAAAAAAATTTCTATCATTAAAATAAACAACTTTGTTTAGTGAAAGCATAAATAAATAGAACAGATGCATATGCCAATGATTAGAATTCAATATTTAAAGTAAAGTCTGGAATTTGTGTATAAATAAAGGCATCAAGACACATTAAAATACTGGAAATAATCAATAACTTACATTGAGTTTTCTGTAAATAACTTAATCAGATTTCTAATATTTTATTGTGCAATATAGAATTCCTAATCAGTGATAATATGCATAATTTTATGGATTTAAATAAGCTTACAGCAGACATTGGATAGTAAATGTATTAGACTACAAATATTGATCTATGATTCTATTTGAATAAGAACATTTCCTCTACCATATTTTTAATGCAATAGAGCATTTGTTTAACACAATTAGAATAAATGCAACAAATATTGATTATATACTTTTTGGAAATTTTGTTTTTAATTGCTTATAATTTGCAAGACTTTTGAACAAGTTTCAAAATCTTAATTATATTCAATGCACTTGAAGAAAGCGATAAAAATATATTTAAACTAAAATATTCAGTATTTTTATAAGCATATTGAATGCATTCTTTCAAAAACATTATAAACTAACAAGATTCGTACCAATGTGATAAGATTTTTATGCCATGTAGCCACAAAACATTCTAATTACTTATAAATGAAATTTGTAAATAAGATTCTAAGGTTTATAAAATTTACCCATTAAGCAAAACCCCTTAAGTAAGCAATAAGAGGCTCACCTTGGCTTCGTGGTATGGCAGCCCTTATCGAAGGGCAAATTCTCAAGCTTATTCTTAGATCCTATTGTGAACAGCAGACACATATTGCACTTCATTTCCTGAATGTGTATCTGTTAGCACTGGTGCTTAAGTGTTTTCAGGTCTCCTCTTTTTGTTTCCCACTCCCTTTGAAAAGTCCGCATGAATAAAGAAAACACAGTGGATTCTAAAATCTTATTATAACTTTTATGTGTTGGACAGTCAGTCCACTGTGCTATCAAGAGAGCAATCACTAAATCTTAACCAAAGAAAAAATCTCTTGTAAAAAGGAAATATTATATAAGAAAACACAAGAAACAGTAGCCATTCTCTTTTTAACTTACTATTTACTGAGAACCATTTCAGCGTGTGAATTCAAATTACAGAATTTGACAGATTGTGGAGTTTAAAATATTTCATAAACCCCAAAATTCATTTTCTTTTCTTTTTTTCTAATGCCCGGCTGCACTTTAAACTATACTTATTCAGCGCTACAAGGGGCGAATGCGATGGCATCTGATACAGTGGGGCACCTAGTGGGTGTGACATCTTCTCCCCGAAAGTAAAGGGAAACACACACATAGAGAAAGGAACATCCATGCTCGAACCAGGATTTGAATCCGAGATCTACTTCTTCGAAGTTAGGGAAGCTAACCACTCCGCCATCAGTCGGCGAAATCCATTTTCTTTATGAATGCATTAAAGAAGGAAAAGTAAAAATAGTCATTCTTTATGAAATTAGGAATTTGAAGATAAACAATTAAAGATTAGTTTTTTAATTGTTAACTCTTTTGAAGTTGTTTTCAACTTCAAAAGAGTTAACTTGGTTGGTTAAGTGTAGTTTCGGTTAAAATTGTTTCCGATTGGTTTAATGGAAAGTGACCATAAAGTAACAGTTGCCACTTAACAATTCCTTTTCGCTCATTAAGGCTAATTTTATGAGAAGATCAACATTTTTAAATCGATATACCGAGCCACTACAAACATCTGCTGCACAAGTGGAAATCGAATTCAATAAATATTATATCCTCAATATTAGAGCTTTATCCCTTTAGTTGTTAGTGTAACAACACTTTGCTGTAAGCATTAATATATTCTGAAGTTTTTAAAACAAAGATTATTTTAATATGCGTAATTTCTCCACGCTTTTTTTAGTAAAATACAAAGTTATTAGTTTAATTCAGAAGTTTGTTTACTTATAACATGTGAAAGAAATATTGGGAATAGACATTCATATAAAAACAAGCGATAAAATATTGAGAATATGTTGAAAGAAAAAGATATTTATCACAAGAAAGGCAACTGAAAAATCCGCCAAACTGAGAAATACTGCTACAGAGAGCGGGGTGCATGAAGAATATTCACTTTAAGGGTAATGAGAGGTGTTGTACTTTATCTTCTTCTGTACGAAATTTTACATACCTATTGTTCATATATAGTTATCTGGAAAAACAATATTTTTCAATTAAACTGTTGAATATGTATCCGAAAAATTTGTTGAGATTATTAAATAACATAAAATGTTGAAATTTGGGGATACATTCCTTCTTAACAGTCAAGAGGATTTCTACGGAACCTGCATAAAATGAATACAAAAATTATTCTGTTTGTTTGGCGGTTGGCAGAAAGCAATTCAAATTATACACTTTCAATGTTATTTTGGAATACCCACTAAAATTTTGAGGAAAGTTGTGGTTGAATATATTCCTCGTATTATATTCATGTGCAGAATTCATCATTTGATTATGTTTCATGTTCATGGAACCACTTGTAGGGGAGTTGCTTAGATAGATAAAAAGTTATAGGATGTATAAATATCTATAAAATGGAACATAAATTAAATCAGATGCATAATAGTAAAGTTTATAGTGAAGTGAAGATATAATGTAAAGTTTTCAAGATTTATAATTTAAAGATAAGTATAGTTCTTTGTAGTACGACGATCTTTGGTTACAGAGCAAGATCAAATTTCTTACCTCTACAGCTACTAGAATCACGATTTTCCATATTTTTATAGAAGCAATGATCTATTAATAGTGATCTAAGATGAAAGTTAAAGATTCTAAACCATCATATAGCAAAATCTACATTTCAGCTATCATCTTCCATTAAAATTTTACACCAACGAAGTAGAACAACAATGCTTATTCCACGCGCGCGGGATTACCTGGATTAAAACATTTATCTTCCGACAGCGATACTTTTTAATAAAACAACCAACAGGGTCGCATAATGCACTATTTAATCATATTTTTCATTAGTATGTAAATAATGTTAATACTAGAGTTCTGTTCCTCAATGATAACCATTGAATACTATAGACTAAAAAGAGTATTTAAATATAATAAAGGAGTAATGATACAATTCATAGTGACTCCTAGAGTCAGCCTCATTAACACATAAGCACACTTATCTCAAAAACTGTGGTACATAGGGTAATTAGTAGCAAAACGATACGATATCATTAAATATCAAGACTTGCGCACACCTTAATTCTAAAATCAAACTTGGAAATGAAATAAAATTGATGGTATTAACTTTAGAAACTAAAGAAAAAATTTTTTCGAATAAAATCAGCCCCGGTTCTATTTTTGTAATAAGGTATGGCTATATTTTCTAGTAGTAAGTATTGAAACCAAAACACTGTTTTAAGCTTTAAGAATTTGCGTGCTCAAAATATTTTTTCAGTGAGTCTATGTTAGTACTGTTTTCTGTTCATCTTGTATAAATGAAAAGCTTATTCTTCTTATTGATGAAAAACTAAGTTTTTTATGTCATATTGTATTACATATAGAAAAATGGACATTTTCAAAATAATTCTAATTATATTGGAAAATGTTTTCTTAAACTAAACATCTCGCTTATTTTTATTTATTTCATTCAATGCAGAAAGTTAACTTATTTGAAATTTGTAATCCCTTCAAAAGATGAGATTAAATTTAACAAAATATTTTTCGTTTATGAACGTTATTCTCGTCAAATAAATTATCATATTTACTACGAAAAAATTATGTCATAACTATCATAACAGGATGTTTACAAGTTTAAAGAAAATTTAATTATTGAAATTTCAGAATCAGTCGCATTGTATGCTGATATTTTGAGTAATTCATAAGGCAAATGAGACCTTAATTGAGTATCAGAGTGCTTTAAACTTAAAATTTGCAAAATATTTTGAGAAATTTTTTGTGGAAATTTACAAGGGTTGTTTTGGAAGAAACTCTTAAATTTATCAGTAACATTTAAGAACTATTTTTACACAATATATTTCATTACATAATAAAAATACATGATATGTTGTTGTATAACAAAATATATCTTGTTACACTTTATACTTAAATGGATTATAAAATTTATGCAAAATTCGTATGCGAATACTAAAACTAAAATTTACTAAATATCCGTTCTGTACCATGTTGAATGATAATATTAAATAAAACGGTACTTGTTCTTGATTGAAATATAATTAAAAAATTATTTATGATAACAAATATAATTTAATAGTACAACATAAATTTTTGAAAGATGAAAACAATTTTACTAAGAAATATAAGTTAAAAGTTATTTCTTTCGCATGAAAAAAATATTGACAATGATAAACTGAAAATTTATTCCTTTACTATATCAGAATGAATAATTAACACTTAAGGGAGTTATTTTCCAGAATCTAAGAAAATTTACATTTTAAAAATTTAATTTTAAAAAAAGGTACATAAATGGTATACTATGATATGAAGATTTCTATCCGTAATTACATATTTTATAATGTATACATAATATCTTTAATTATTAAATAAACTCGATGGTCTTTTCACTAAAAAGAAACAACGTAATAGTTTGTTGTATAGAAAAAAAGGGACATACAATGAATTGCTTCATAATGTAATATATAATTTACTTTTTCCATACAATGAGGACTAAAGAAACACTTTTCATTGTTCGAAAAGCATTTTTGAACAATGAACAAAAGGAACAATTTTATTGAACTCTGAAAAAAAATCTAAAAATTTTAAACTGAAAAACTAAGTGATTTCTGATTTGAGAAAAAAGACGGGAAGTCTAATCTTTCTAGTATTCATTACACTATTCAAATTTTGCACACACATTTGTTAATATAAATTAAAAACTTTTCTTCCACTTTAAAAATACCCAATACTTTTAAAGCTAATATAATGTACTTTAAATGATTGTTAGCTATGCAGTGCTACTGTTAGCGATGCATTTTTTTCACAAAGTAAACCTGAAATCCGATCAAATATTTTTCTATTACGGAATCAAATAATTCTATTTTTTCTAAAATCACCAATTTAACTTTTTCATTATATGATTTTCACAATTTCATCAACTCAATAAGAAGTTTTATCTTTACTTATTTTTGATTAATTTTTGACAACATATGTTTTTACTCCATTTAAAATTTGCCGTAAAAATATTTTAAGGAACAAGTTTTTCTCTACTAGTTTCATTTCTTAATCTTAAGATAGTATTCGGAAATCAATACTTCAGTGTTTTACTAAAAAAAGTAAATTTTTCAAATTCTTGAAACTGTTCTTGTTTGAATTATTTTAAAAAGGAAAATTATTTTCTTTATTACTTTAGTGTTTTCTTAACACATTTCATGCGGGAAGGTATTTTTGTGGTGAAATACTTAATAAAATTACTCACACATTTGATATTTACCGATGTACAATTAAGTTGTTTGCATTTTATAACTGAAAAGAATTAGGGATTATATTTTAAATATTTCTGGCAAACTTTATCTACTTTACACTGATACTAAATATTAAGGTTGCTTTTGTTTTGAATTTCAATGAAAATTATATTTAAAAACAGTATATGTAATCCATAGGTTTGGTTGGTTTGTCACTCATCGGTTTTGGCACACAAAAGCCCACGTTATTAGCAATTAGTCCGAGACCTATGATTTAAAGTGAATTCCAAACCATTACAACCATCCAAGTCAAAGATGGGATTTGAACTCACGAACTATTGAACCGAAGACAAAATCGCTAACCATTCGGCTAAAAGCTCGTCTATGTAGTTCATAATATAGCTAATCTAAATTCTAGAAGTTTTTCATAAATATATTCTCTACTTATAACAAACTACATACGATACTATTGAATGCTCATAGCAAAAGCACAACCTTACTAAATTCATATATGGACTTACATACGAAGACAAAACCTAGCAGACATTTCTCACTATCTGTTAATTTTATAAGCTCAGGCATTTAAGAGGATGCAACAAAAGCAGTATTTACTTCATTTTTGTAAGAATAAACATTAAAACACCGAGTTGGCAGTCGGATTCAGTTCAGCTCTTCAATTCAGCAGCTCATCAGTTCGAATCACTATGGACAGAGGTATTTGTAGTTACTCGGAATAGACTTTAGGCTGTAGACATTCCTCTAATTAGCTTTTATATGGAAAAAAAGACCACAGAGTAGTAAACCAATTCCTAGAATGTATTTTTATAATTTAACACTTTTAAGTTTGTTTTATCACTCTTCGATCATTTTTTGGAAACAAGGGATAATTAAACAAGAAATTCTATTTAAAAGTAGATTTTGAACAGTACTAAACATTTACACCCGAGGCGACATTTGAATCCATTTAATGAATGCCAGAGCAAACTATTTAGCTGCAAGCTCAATTTTAATACTTGCACATATCCTTTGAAGCTTCAACTTTTTTAAAAGATTAATATTTGGATTTTTTATATTTTAGTTTTTCTTAACGTGCTTTACTGGAATAGTAATTATAAGATATTTTATATTCACTAAGAAATAAATTACTATAAACTAAAATGGGAATATTTAATAAACATTTTAAATAATATTTACCATTTTGTATACAAGAATCCAGATATTATAAGAAAGTATATCATGTTGGCAGCAACTCAGATAATCATTATGAGCCTACAAGTTCCTACACCTTCAGTAATAGCTAAAACTAGATTCATACCATGCGCGATAATCGTAAAGAGTGAAGTTTAAAAGCGGCAGAAACGGTAAAAGGCTTTTTGTGATCGATTAGTGCAAACACCATTAAAACTGTGTCATGTGGTGCGTGGAAACTTTGTCAATAGACGAAGGCGTGTTTAGTGCTTGATAATCATTGACTTTCAAAAGTTTTTTTAGAATAAAATTTCAATTACATTTATATGATAATGATCCCGGATTTTTATAAAGTTCAAAAGACATTTCATATTAAATACTAAGCAATTAAAAAAAAACTATAATTTGGACACAATGATTATATACTCTAAATCTTTATTAAAACTTTCGTAATTTTATTGAACCGATTTCTACAATAACATTTAAAATGTAATGTATTAAAGTAACAGACTTGTTCATATTTGTATAAAAAAAGAGTTTTAAATTTAAAAACAATTCAACACAAATGTGCAGAATAAAACTAATAGTGTTAAAACAGCAACCGGAAGACACATCATTATGTTTACACATCATTATGTTTAACATCAATGCAATGCTTGGAGCATCTAACTCTGCAACAAAGCTTGGAGTCTGGACATTGGTTATGATGAGTGCATGTATCTCGGGTTGCAAACCAGAACAAACACAATCCTGGACGTGGGCATTTGAGAACGTCGATTGAACTGTCTGTTGAATTTGCGGAATCAGCTTCGGTAGTTTGAAGCAGGGAATCATTGGATGGCATATCCACGAATTCAACGATGGACTCATTTCTTTTAGGAACTTTTACTGAAGTTACATTCAGCGGAAGGGATTCAGCTTCGCTAATTCGCTGGGCATTCGAGTTGAACTGTTCTGTTCCATTTGAGACGGGTTCTGAAACCTTTTCAGAATGAGATTCTAAAGCCGATGGCATCATTAAATCTATAAAGCTGTGAATATCCGAATCTTCAATGACATGGTCTGTCAAAGAAGTATCAGATAAGTTAAACACGTCCATAGCTAGTACTGCATTCTTGGCAACTTCTGAATTAACCAAGAAGTCTAATCCAGATACAGATTGCGTGGAATTTGATTCTTCTGGCAACAGAACCATTGTTACCGTTTCTAGATCAGCACCTTTGCTTTTATTGTTTATTTTAGTTAATTCATTTTTATTTTTATTAATAGAGATGTCCACCTCGGATACAGATTGCGTGGAATTTGATTCCTCTGGCAAGAGAACTATAGTTACCATTTCTGGATCTGCACCTTTGCTTTTATTATTCATTTTGATCAACTCATTCTTGTTTTTATTAATAATCAACTTATCTAACTCAGATACAGACTGCGTGGAGTTACTTTCCTCAGGCAAAAGAACCATAGTCATTGCTTTAGGTTCTGAGCTATTTTTATCCATTATATGAGTTGTTAGTTCACTAAATCCTGAAACATTGTTTTTATCAATTTTACTTTCCAAATTAATTACTTTTGTTTTATTTTTATTAGTTTCAATATTTTCATTAATGAGAAAAGAGTTCTGGGATTCATTTGAAATTTGTTCAATAAGTTTTGGAGTAATATTCAAAGATTCAGGATTTATTTCATCAGTCAGAATGATTTTAGTCAAATTCACAATTGATTCAAAAATTGTCGAATTACTAATTGTTTCTAAAGGAAGAGGAAACGAAAAGTTAAAAATAGGTTCAGGATTTAGATTTTCAGTTGAAGGCTTGAAGTTGCTGACATTTAGATTTATGGTATCAGCATCGGAATTCATAACAAGTGAAGAACCAAGGACAGTTGCATTTCCTTCCTTTTTATCAGAAGAAACTGCTTTCACAAATTCATCTGTTCCATTTCTGTCTTTTAATTTCTCATTGCTGTTAAATTTTGAATTTGAAAATTTTTCTTGACCTGAAATAAAAAAAATTTAATGTATAACAGAATTAGACATATTCATTCTCTTTATTTGAAATTTACTTTTTGATGAAAGTGGGGAATCGAAGTCAACTTTTAATCCTTAAGAAATATTTTCTTAAAAAATAGTTTAGAAAAAAATTCTGAAGCAAATAATTATATTTAGTTAACATGACCAATGGAAAATGAATTTATACCCTTTAAAAACAAACTTTGAATTTTTACTAAAATATTTTTCAAATAGATATCTGTTTTTAGATAAACATGTGGAATTACAAGGATTAAGGTTATGAGGCTGGCATAACTTATTTCTACGCGAGAATACATTTTATGAATATTCAGTTGTTTGTTCGAATTATATGGAAGCAAAAATGCAACATTTTATAAAATTTACTTAAAGAACAAAACTTAATGCTATTTGGAGTATTGAAATTATCAAAATACAATCTTAAACTGTTAAAAAGAAACATTAAAAGGATTTGGTCTAAAATATTAGCTCATTGATATTTTTGTAATTATATTACAAATTTTCTCTTTACATTGTGCAATTTGTTAATTTATTAATTTTACTAAATTCATAAAGGTTTGTAGTAAATGAATAAAAATATGTACTGAAGTTGTAAGATACGTTTTTTTGAAAAAGGGAGAGTAAACAAAGTTCTTGCCGTTTATAATGACCCAAAAGAAAATGAGCTACCGAAAGTATATATAGAGTAATCTTCGAAGTAATCACCTTCGGCATCCAGCATCTTCTTCCAATGTGAATGCAGTTACACTATTATTCCCTTGTGATAAAACTCGGAGCTTCTGGACGCAGAGAAATCAGTGAGTGCTTGGCACAAATCTGCTTCTTTGGTGAAGGATTTCCCACGAACATGATTGTCCGCGGAATGGAAGAGTTGGTAATCTGATGGTGCAAGGTCAAGTAAGAAAGAAAGACGGCTTAAAATTTCCCAACCAAGTCACTGCATGGTATTTCTGGCCATCTGCGCGACATGTGGCCTCGTTTTATTGACCAAGAACACTAAACCCTTGCTGTTAACCAGTGCTGGGTGCTTCTGTTGCAGTGTCTGTTGCACATGTTCAAATTGCTGCGAGTACAGGTCCACAGTGACCGTTTGGCTCATTCGTAGCAGCTTTTAGTGAGCTACTTCACTAGTCTACCAGACACCAGTTTCATTGCAGAAGGACAAATCACCCAACCTAAATTCGTGAAGCCAATGTCTTGCTATACGTTCATTCACCGCACTGTCTTGCTACACGTTGCTTAATATATACGGCGACTTAATGCAGCGGCTGATAAGTTCACTTAAAGTCAAAGAAAACAAACTAATTCCTTCAACACGACCATTTCTGTTCACTACCGTACGAGTTTCGACTAATGAATGTGCTCGGTGGACCCCTTTTATAACGACTAATATTCCTACTCTCGACTGACCGGTCTTAAGCACGTTATACACTAATTTCCATGCTTATTCCCACTTCATTCAATGGTGACGTCAAAACGGCAAAAATTTTTTGTTTATCTTAAAAATATAGCTGTGAAATTTTTTCATAAAAGCATTCAAAATTCAGGACTAAAAACATCTTAAAAATGATAATATATTCAATTTCAATGTGATAAATGGATAAACTTTAAAATCTTTTTAAAATTTTATTTTAAAGCCATCTGTATTTATATACATATTAAGTACATAAATTCGTTTATGTATACAAATTGGAATTTATGTATAGTAATTAAAATATATTTATCTAGAGATAAACTTAAAAATTAAACATCTAGAGATAACTCAGCTATTTAAATTTTCTGAACTGTTTTAGTTTAGCATTAACAAAAGCACGCAAGAAAACTTTGAGTTCCATATTAAGATTTCAAAGACACTTAATTGGATATTTTTAAATTACCAAGCTTATTAGAAAGAATAAATTAACAATTAAGTAAAAAATAAGTCGATTAAAAATACTGTGAATGTAATTTCGATCTTTATATTTCTACATCTAATTTTACACATTTCAGTTAATGTAACATTTTGCATGCATTGTGGATAATAGGTTCATAATAGATCTCATTGCGATTACGAAAATTAAATCCATGAAAAATAACACCTTTAAAGCTCTCTTTAACAAAATTAACATTTAAGAAACTTGATTTCATTAAAAGTTTGCATTTAAAATTTACTTATATAAATAATTATCAAATTGCCGAAGAAAATATTTCAACAAAAATAAACACATTTAATATTTAGTTTTATATAAATTGCGCCAAATATTTAATAATGCCTAGTCTGAATATTATATGGATGATTGTATTGTGTGTGTGTGTGTGTAACAATATACATAACAAAAGATACATAGAATATAAAAATACCAATAATATACCTTCAAAATTAATTCTAATTTTTCTATCCAAATTTTGGTTTGATAAATATTGGTATGAATATGTAAACTTTAACTTATAATGAGTGAATCATATATTTCATAAAATTATGCACTTCCTTTTTTATATTTGGTTTTTATAAAAGGCTTCTAAGCAAAATATTAGATTATTTAGGTATTTCGTAGAACTAGAATGAATATTCTTAAGAATTGATTGCATTGAGAAATATTATGCCCCATGTGATAAATTTTGAGCTCTCGTATATAACTATGAAACCCGTTTCTTTCAAGAAATGGAAAAATACATTTACAAAAAATTACCTAAAAACTTCATTGATTATATACATTTCCATTATATTTACCAAAAATATTGATATTAAGTTTCTTACTAAATATACAAGCCTATAATTACAAAATTTGTTATCCAAAAATATATGGGGACCTTGAATTTTCTAGAATTAGATAAGACTAATTTTTTATGGTTCTTACTCAACCTGTTGATCAGATAACTGATACCTTAGTGAAATGTTTTTATTTCGAGATTAAAATTTTAATGCTTTTTAAAATCTATCTTAAGATACAATCAAAATTCAAAAATAGTAATTTAATGTCGTCCTATTTTGACAAAAAATTTCTGTTTGAGAATCTGCACACAATTTAATGCTTTTAATTCTTTGGAATACGAGTTTAATGATGAAAAAACAAAAATATTAATGTGTGTAAAAACTTTCGTAGATTTGTAGACATTAAAGAAACTAATTATACTTCCCCATAAATAATGCATCTGGCTTTAAATTGAATTTGTGTACAATAATTGGATGCTGGAATCTATTAGGGTTAATTCTAATAATTACAATAATAAAGATTTGATGAGTAGTGACCTTTGGTAGTTTCAAGGTCAAAATTTGCTTAGAATGGATAACTTTTAAAGAAAATTACAATCTTTTTTATCATTCAGTAATAAACAAATTCTCTATTTAAAACATTTTCTTCTCTGATATAGTAATTCCATTTACGTTCAATCTTTCAAAGCTGAAGATTTATGGTACAAGTTGTAGAAAAAAAATCAGGAGTTTTATTTTCTTAATTATATTCAATGTATATTTTCTAAAAAGTCTAATCATTTTAGTATTTTTACAATAGCTTACCTTAACAAAGGTTAAGTTATATGAGAGCATTGAAATCTTTCTGATATATCAGTTGACGTTTGAGTACAATTTACATTCAAGTTAATTGCATGGTATCTAAATCTTATAAATGCTATTAGTGAACGTTTTTCTGAATAAATTACTATTACATCTGTGAAGGTTGCTCCATTATTGCTATGATGAATAATTGCGATTGTGCATTTCATGCGCGTGTTATATTTTATTTAAATATTAGTAATTTACGAAACAGTTCTTAAAGAGTATGAAATTGTCTGATTATTAAAATGATTTTAGGATTTAATTACGAGCTTACAAATTTTTTTTATGGAAATTTTCCATTTTTAAGGGCATGAATTTTTAACAAAATAATGAAATTTAATAAAGTTTAGTTATAGCACAAACCATTAGTACTTTATTTCCTCATTGTTATTATTACATTGTTGACTCATTGTTCTTAAAGAAAATTCTCAATAACATTAGCTTTAAAAATACAACTACTTCGTTTCTTTCACGAATGGAATTTCATATCACAAGAATTTCGGTAGTAATATTTTAAATACGTAGCTTTTTTTGCACACTTAAGGAAAGAAAATTTTAGATCGCTTTAATGTTTATTACATTTTGAAAAAGCTATCAATTATTTAAAATCATTCCTAGAATTTAATGAAATTATAAAATAAAAATTTAATCATTGCTCAGGTTATTCAAAGTTTAATTTATATTGAAAGCAATTTTAAATTGGAATTTGTGAGTTGAGCAATTTCTCATTTCAAAGAATTACGATCTACATCAAATTAATACCTAAATATTTACTCACCCTCTTGTACTGCAACTGTATCGTTTTTTCTGTTTGGTGCACTTGTAACATTAGACAGTTTCTCTATTACTGAATTTCCAGAAGTTTTATTTAACATACTTTTCTTAATTGGAGTTGAACCTTTTAAAATTGAGCCGTTTTTCTTATTTATTGCATCGACTGTACTATTAGCAGAAATTTTTGCATCATTTAAGCTTGATAACGTTTTACTACCTGCTTCTTCCAATAAGGTTGAATTTAAATTAGGCCTCTGTTTATTAATATTCACCTGGTTTGTGATATTTTTGGATCGTTTGAGGTCTTTTTCAGGATTTAAAGAGTCTTTAGAACTAGCAACTGTATTCTTTGAAACTTTTTCAATATTTTTTTTAGGTTTTGAGTTTTTACTAACAGTTTTAGGAACAGTGACATTTTTAACTTCCTTAGAAGATAAGTTCACGATTTGAACACTGTTAGGTTTTCCGGCTACTGAAACATTTAAATGTATGGTTTCAGTAACATTTGGTATGGGTAAAGTAATATTTAAATGCAAGTCTTCAACATTATTTGGATGTAACAATTTAGTGTCATTTGGCTTTACAGATTTAGTATTCAACTGGACGACTTCGGTAGCATTGGGTTTCATGATCATAGTAACATTTAAGGTCACAACTTCTGTAATATTCTGCTTTAAAGCTTCAGAAATATTTAAATGCGTGACATCAGCTTCATTCGGTTTTGTTTTTGTAACATTTGAAGGAATGGTTTTATTAGCATCAGCCCTTATAGGAACGGTAATATTTAAAGTTTTGACTTCAGTAACATTTGGTTTGACTACGGTGGTTGCATTTAAATGTAAGATTTCAGAAACATTAGGTTTCCTAGACATAGTGATATTCAATTGAACAAATTCGGTTGCATTAAATTTTTCTCCAGAGATATTTAGATGAACAGTTTCAGTAACATTTGGTTTCACTGTATTTATATTCAGGCGAATGGTTGTAGTAATATTTGACTTCGAATCTTTAGACAGAGTTCTGTTTACTGTTTTCGTAGCATTCAAATTCGTAATTTTAGCAGCATTTGTAGATTTGAGGTTCTGAAGTTTGGAAGATTTTTCAAGTTCAGTTTTCTTTGTTAACTTTCGGTCAGTTGGATGAAGCTCAGGTGAACTCTTGTTCTTTTTCGTAAGTTTCGAAACAGTTGTTAAAGGCTTTAGGAATTGAGTTTGGTTCTTTGCATCAGTCTTTGGTTTTGAAGTTTGAGTTGAATGTTTTGGCGAGTTTTTTTCTTCTCTTCCCTTCGTTGGTTCTGTTGCATTTTTAAATTTCAGGCTACCTTTAATTTTAGGCTTTTTTGAAATCTTTGTTTCATCTTTCATTCTTGGAATTATTTGATTACTTTGTTTGCGAAATTTTTCATTTGAAAGATGTAATTTAGTTTGATCATTAGAAACAACAGTTGAATTTGTTACATTACCATCAAGTTGTGCTTTCGTTTCCGCGGCCTCTTTTGCCAGCTGTGCCATAAGAGTTCGTCTTGACTTAAAATTTTTTAACACAATACCAGTTTGGCATTCAATAAATAAAAAGACCAGTATTAAGAGAAACTTCATGATTAAACTAAAATTGATTACTATAGTACTATATATGCGATGAATTGGTAGCTTGAATCGTCAAAGAAAGTACTTACTTTAAGACGAATATTTTCATTTGGTAAATTTAAATTCCAAATTTAAAAAACCAAAATACAAACTCTAGGTTGCCTATTTAAAAAAATTCAAATATTAAAAATCTAAGGAAAAACCAATAAATACTTAAAATTTTCCATTTGAAGATTCACTTCAAAGTGTTGTAAATATTCGAATAACACGTTCACAGACAACTCCTTGTTGCCAATTTTAAAAAAGAACTAATTAAGGCTGAATGCAGAGCTACAGTTAATATCTTAAGAGATGCCCATGTGGTTTGGTAGTTAATAATAAGATATGAATTAGCTGTTATTTAGATTTAAAACTATTATACCATGTTCAAACGTGCGTGCTCTGTACTTTTAAAATCAATTTAAAGTTGAATCTGATTTAACTTAAAAATGACGCTGAAAACAGCGTTTTCACAGCCTTACACTCGGAAATGATTCCACTGTAAACCGTAGCTTCCGGTCTAATTAGCCCTCGTGTGCAAAAGTGATCGTTGAGCGACAAACAAACCAACCAGCCTCGGAATTGGTTTAAGAAATACTGGGTTTTATTAAAAAGCTCATTTGTTTTGGTTCATATAATAAATTATATTAAATTTTTAAATTTTCTTATTGTTGAGCCTGCATTTAAATATTTATACACCAAAATGATGCTAATTAAGATTGTGATGTTTCAAATGAATATGAAACCACAGAATGATATTGAGAAATCTATTTCTCATTAAATCTAAAACAAAACTTTAATGGTTAATTAATGTTTTTATGAATAATTCTCTTTCAATATTTTTTCAAATTCTCCTTCTTTTGTATTTATTTTGATAGGCAACAAATACCCTACAATAGCAGAAAGAAAAATGGTACTAAATCAATTAAAACATAATTAAATCAGTTCACTGCCAAATTGATTTAGGATAAAACAGTTTCGACTTACTTAAATTACAAATTGCCACCGCAAAATGTTTAGTTGAAATTTAAACGCGTTTAAAAGTGCGGTGGGAGTAGGGTATCAACTATTGGCATTTTTTAATTAGGAAATAATTTTTAAATATATTAAATCTTGTAAACTTTATTTCCTTCTCAAAAGAGTTCTTCACAATTGAATAACTAATTTTGTAGATTACATAAATCGTTAATATAAGTTGTTTTACATTTAATTTGAAATTTCTTACCTGCTAAAAATTATTTAAAATTGAACATGTGTATCAGATTTATCTGAACGAAAAAAATCCATGAAATTTTATATTTATTAAAAGTTAATTACAAAAATGCTGATTGCTAACTAGTTTTCACTCTTTGAAATTATGAAAAACAATCGATGATTATATTCACTTAAAAAGGCAATTCAATATTTATATCTTGTATATTTATATTTCACTAAAGTTGCCCAAATAGTATTGATGGTAGTTAAGGACATGTTTTAAAAAAACACCATTTTAATTAGGGTTAGTAAAAACAATTTGCTTTTTCATCATATAACTTATAATATTTTGCACCCAGACTTCTATCTTTGGTAATTTCATTTTTGTACTATTGTGATGGTATTAATTAAAGTAAATCCTAATTCTTCAATTTTCCTCCGTCTGTAACATGCATACATTGCGGTGCAAGTAAACAGTGGACTGTTCCCTATGCAGGAAAGTTTGTGGATGTTTCATTAGAAGTTTGCATCAAAGAGAAATATTGAATAGTCTTCCGATTTATCTGATGATGAACTTTATCACGACTGCTATTGAAAGCGAGTGTTATCTTATGTAAGGTAATTCATCGGTTTGCATGAATTGACAAGTGATATTGCTGAATGATGTTACTTGTTTTGGAGATCAATGTTCGACTTGTTCCCAAATCACGCATTTGCACTTGTTCGAACGCTATCAATTTTTACGATCCACAAATATGTAGTTGTTCATGATTGTGTACTTTCACCATAATCTAGGATTAATTTTTGCTCTTTTGACACCCCAAAGTTTGTTGACTGAAAAAACCAATGAAATAGAAAAAAATATTCCTAATTATACAAGGAAAAGTCATATTCATATGCAAGAAAAAAGTCTTTAAAAATTTATTAGTTTAGGAAACACCTGTATTATAAATATAACAAATACTTTTAGAGAATATCTCATTCACAGAAAAACCATTTACATACTAAGTCAGAGTAGTTTAAATAACTTGCTTATAAATTTAAGAGAAAGAGAATTTTGTCTTTAAATGGGTAAATGATTTTGCATAAAATAATTTCAAGGTATGTAAAACACTGAAAAAATAATGCAAAAGATGTGATGTCAGATCTGTTTTTATTCCTGGGAGATAATGAGTCATTAATATTCAAAGCAGCAGAAATAAATGCATCTAAGGAATCGACCTAAGAGTATGAGTTTGTCAGTAATGAATTGGATCAAATAGCTGTGAGTAGTCCTTTATTATACTTATTTAGTGTATTGGGTTGCTGTGGATAGAGTTCGTACACAATACAGTACTACTAGAATTCGTAAATTTTCTAGATCTACTGCCTCATCTACTTAGTAGAATTAAATATTAAGGCCAACTTACAGGAAATAATTCAAATAAAAAAAATTCAAGAAGTATGACTTTAAAATAGCCAGATAATAAAGGAAAAAATTTTATGGAATCTTTCATAAAAATTTTATCATTCTGAGAAATAATTATATTGACTTGTAAAAGAAAAAAAAACTGCTGGAGGTTTATTTCTACAAATTAAATCTTAAATTTTTCAGTGCCTCATATATATGGCAAGTGGGTTAAGGGGAAATTCGGTTTGTTATATTTATAGATTTGTTACATTATATTCCAACATCATTAACTGTTTACCAAAAATTATTTTACAAATTTGATCCAAACTAATTCATCTAATATTTTTATTTTTGTATTTTAATAATTAAGTAAGCAGATTTAAGACGAATTCTTAATTATAAATACATATTTTTTTGCGCGGAGTTAAAAAAATTTAAAATAAAAAAGTTAGCCATGCATCACAGAACTTCAAAGTAATGAGCTCATCTGAATTTCTGATTTTTTCCTCATATTAGTTAATACACGGTTTGATTATAGTATAATTTTTAACTAAAAATATATATAATAAAAAAACTAAGATTTTGAGACATTTTCTTAACGTTTATAAATGCAAAATGCCGACCGATTGGCTGAGTGGTTAGCGTTCCTGACTCCTGAGCTGTTGGTGCCGGGTTCGAATCAAGGTTCGGGCATGGATGTTTCTTTCCTTCTCTGTGTTTCTCTTCTGTGATGTTGTATGAATGTGGATCGCCCTATAAACGGGTTTGAGGTGGTATGGCGCGGATAACGCTACTCGCCTTCATGACTTGGTTCATAGGTGCTCGCTGGGTAACGATAAATGAGTAGCAGTTTCTGGCCTTGTTGTGGCATAGGGTTCAGTCACCCTTGTGTGCCCGCCATTGGATAAAAAAATAGAAACAAAATGAATATTGTATCATCAAAAATGCTATTTTTAAAATTGCCTATAAACAAAAAGGACAATTCCTATATATTTTCAGAATTTTCCTTCATTTGATTTAATTATTTAAATAATAATTAAGTAAACACTTTCTTTATAACTTTTGTCATACATTATTCTTTTATGCCACAAGTTAAAATGAGTAATTGTGAACCTTGGTAAAATTTATCAACGTTTTAAAATAACCTTGAATTAAGACATTTTTAAGTGCTCTTTCCTTATTAATTAAACTTAATTAGAGAAAATATCCTAATTAAAAATACATTTAAAATAATTTTTAATTAAAGAAAATCTGAAACTGCAGTTTTGTCTGTAGCTTGAAATGATTTAATTATGTCGAAACATAATCTAAATACGACAGTAGAAAAATATGGTCCGCATTTTGCTATATCCTCTTGTCTTATTCTGTCATAAAATATATATAATATCATTAAACAAGAATTAAATAAGAATGAGTCGAATTATGAATAACTCATAATTGATTCTCAATTAACGCTTTTAAAACTTGATTTTAATTCAAAGTTGAAATAAATTATCATTTTGAAATCATTATTAAATTGTTTTCATTCTAGCTAAAAGATGATATTTATAACAAAGTAAAAACATTAATAGAATAATCAGCTGGATTGTTTAACTTTTATATGCAATTATTTTATTCTATTTCAAATAGTAATTTTAAGATTCTCAATCCATACTAATTAATAATGATTCCTAAAATAAAAATAAAAAATTTACCATAATATATGTTTTTAATTGTCCAATAACCAACTTTGGAATTTCCTATAGAATGACATTTATTCTTTTAAACTCTGAGAATATTTAGAATCTCGTTATCATAATGAAATAGTTAAGTAATATCACTGAAAATAATCATATGATCTGAAAATTATGAAAATCTTCATGGATTTTTTCTTCAAAGTCTGCTAAATATGCCTTACTACGATTGTGCGACCTTGTTGGTCAAGCAAAAAGTAAAAAAGTTATGTTACCTTTATGATTCTTATCGGTATTAAGAGGACTTTTGAAAATGCATGGTCACCTGCTATTCTTCATTTACTTAGGTATTAAAGTTTCCCTAAGAATATATTTGATTTGATGAATAGCTTCTTGCAATCATGCTCTACTGAATTTATTTGGGAAATGTCACAACTTATATATTGAAGAGAGACTGTTCTCAAGGTTTCTTTACCGGACCTTTTGCTTGGAACCTCATAATGAATGATTTCATTTGTAAACTGACATTTTTTTCAGAACAGTTATCAAGTTATTTGTAGATGATTTATTTGTTATGGTATATTGTAAAAATTATAATGATGTCTCTGTACTCAATCTCAGACCATTTTAAATTATATCTATGGTACAAGGTCTTTGAGCTTGAGTTTAACGCTTCAAAATGGAAAATTATTAAGATTCCTATACAGTTTGTGTTATCTCCATTCTATTCATTTAATTCTTGGGAGCGTTCACACTAAAGATGTTCAGTAGATGAAGTATGTGGACGTTATAATGGATAAAAAGCTGCAATGAAAGTAATGTTTCTTATGAATCTAATAAAAGCGAGAAGATCCATCTTAATTTTTTTGCGAATTTCTTAGAACATTTATGTGGTTAAACCTGATTTTCTTAAAATGATTTATTACCATGGCTTACTTCCACCATCTCTTAAGTCTCAAAAGTTTAGAGAAAGTCATTATAGAAGAAAATAAACTGTAAACTCTCTTCTTAGAAGAATTCAGAGGAGGTATCTTTTTCGAATCATTTAGGATCATAAAAACATCAGCTATGAGTCTTTATTCGTATCCCGCCTACTGAATTAGTAATTTTAAATAACCTTGAGGTTACAGATGAAATATTAACTGATAATCCTTCCAATACTCTCTTTAAATGATATAATTCTGATTTCTTTTATGCCTTCAATCAGGAAGCCTGTGACAATTGGTTCTTATGTAAAGAATGTTTTTCGAAATCACTATTTGTTTCAGGGATAGAGTAGTAAGCTGTGAGTGGAAAGATTGGTCTTGCTTACTTTATTTATGGAGATAAAAATTAAAATGTGACAGTCTAACATAGAATAACCAATGACTGCTTAGATTTCTAGGCTGAACTTCAGTGCTGTCAAAAGGAACAAAGTAATTACCATAAGAATTATGTTTCTTGCGATGAAGTGCTTTATTGATTTGCTGTCTTTTTTTCTCTTGCAGGACATTCTTATAATGGTAAAACGCTTGAAAGGTTTGCAAATGTTATTTATCTTACGATCGAGGACACACTAGTATTCTTTGCTTCAGAAAAGTCAGGCCAGTTGACTAAACAAACGATCTTTCATAATTGTGACCTTGTGTTGTGTCATACCAAATTTGACCATTATCATATTGCTCGAGAGAAAACTGATTAATTGGAATTCTGAATATTTTGAATCCTCAAAGGCCTAAGAGGCTTTACCGAACAATTTCGCAGTGGCTGAAATGTGAATACATCTCAACAAATTTGAAGCTGACTCAAGCATAAATTGGTCACGGAAATTTCAGAAATTATTTATTTCATTTTAATATCGTTTCTAACACGACTTTGTGCTTGTGGCAAAGCCGTGGAAGATATTGAACACGTTTCGCTGTACTGCAAGTTGTATGAAAGAGCCAGAATAGTTTTTAGATCCAATTTAAGCATCTTTCCATTTGTTGAGCCGTGGTGTTTTCCAATATTTTGAGGAGTGTTGAAAGGCTTAGTTTCTTATAGAAACATATTTGTCATTTAAACGTTTCATTCTTTTGTTGTTGTCTTTAAGTGTTTATATGGTTGAATATTTTAACTGGTAGTATACATTTTGTAGTTTTCGATGAATTTTGTTTGATTTACTGTAATAAAAAATAAAATTACTAAAGGCTAACATACATGTATGTAACATTGGGGGGAGGGTAGATTATCATCTTCATGACAGTAATATTCGGACTTGCTACGGAGTGATACGAGGCAAAGATTAAAAGCGATTCAAAAGTTATTTTAATGTATGATTTTTGCAGATATTTTTATGTTAGCAGATGTTAATTACAACATAAAAGAAAGATTTACAAATCATAATCACTAACAAATTCATTATTTATGTTTTACTATGAACTTTCTATTTATAAAAGTAGTTTGACTTCTAATAACGTTCATATTAAATACATTATTAATAATTTATTTCTAAGTTCATAAATTTTCGCTTGTGTGTGCAGGTTTAATTATTGTAAACTTTATTTAATAATCAAGATTTTCTTGTACATGTAGAGATTACTTTTTACTTTGATATCAAACAGTAATCAAAATGTTTGACCGCTCTTCTCTGTGTCTTAGAAAAATTAATTACTGTAAGTGTTATATAAAAATAACTAAGCAATATTTATAAAAATACATTTTAATATTCCTATTTAAACCTATAAAACTGGTCAAATTCTTTATTTTGTTCTTTCGCATTCTGTATGGTAAAAAAATACGCTTTTTATATATTATATGAGACATCGCGCGCCCGCGTGTTTAAACTAGACACGTTTAAATGCGACAGGCAAACAGAAAATGTTTAGGTTAACAATTTTATGAGGTGGCTACCTTACGTTTCTAGAAGAAAGTTTATTCAGGCTGTTGTCTTAATCGAGATTTACAGAAAAAAATGGAAGAAATTGTTTGCATAGAGATTAAATTACCCTCTTTATCTCTTGGAAAGTAGATGACTATACTTGATGCAATTTTTTCATAATCACTGATTTGAAACATCGCATTAAAACATATAATATATGAACTTTTTTAAGCATTTCCATTTACTACTAAAACTTTCTGTCTTTCTTTGTATCTAAAATAAATTTGAATACTCAAGAAATTGATATCTTGCATTTGTCTGCATTCAAAATATTGTACTATATTTTCTTAATTTTTTTATTTAGTTATTAATAATATTTTTGATGCTGAAATAAACTTTTGCAAGTTTTTTCTCCTAAAACAACAATGAAAAGTTTGAAAAATTTATTTCTAATTATTTAGTGCTTGAACAGAAACGTATACTTGTGTAAGTCCTTTTTAAAGGAATTATTATAACGTGTTTTCAATTTTCAAAATCTTACTTCATATTTTTAAATTTTCAATTTATTAATTAACGTTTTTCTGTAAAACAAATATTTATTACTTGCTTTTGTTGAAACAATTCTAAAAAGTAAGCAAATTATTCCTGGGACTCAATATTTGAATACAACATTTATATATTTGTATAAGTCATTTCTTCAGTTTCTAAAGCTTACTGGTATTCATATTAAGGAAGGATAAACATTTTAGGAATGCTTAATTCTAATAAATTTTTCTCAATTATTGACTAAATGACACTCATCTTCATGCATTTCATTGCTCTCCTTCTTGTAACATGCACTTTTTTCTTGTAGCATACGAGATGAATAAATTTTTAGTCGATCATTCAGTAAAATCGAATGCTAATGTAATGAAGAAAAATTTTATAGCATGAAGAAAGGCCGTTGACCTGGTCTTTTAACTAAGTTACTACAGAAGGAAGTACCTGCCTTTATATATTGGTTTTTAAAATCTCATATTTGGTCGATTGTTTCTTAAGGTATTAGATATATTTTAGTAAAATTGGATTTTAAAATAGGATGATTTAATAAAAAAGCGCATCCATTAATTAAATACGCAATCATGATTACATGTAATACTTATCAGAGTAAAAAAATATTATTAAAATAAATATATGAAACGGGGGTTAAAAATTATAAAAAGTGGCTTATTAAGGTGTAAGATACATTCTTACACCTTAATAATCCATGGGCCCCATGCCATGATTTCATATTGGAAATCCGGCAGCTTGTGATTTGAATGGCAATTGGCCTCGCTTACACAAGCTGCAGGCTGTTATCCAATCGCCCACTTCAGAGAGTTCAAAACCAATTGATTTAATCAAGGCTCTGAATTTCTGTAGAACATAAGTCAAAGTAAACAAGTTAATGAGCAAGTCTTGTATAAGAAACAAGCTGTCAAAATTATTTAAAATAATTGGTAAACAAAGTACGATATAATAATAACAAAATACGATAATTAGCCAATAAAAATAACAGAAATACTTTACAAGTATTTCCTAAGAAACAGAATTTTCAATTTTTCTTCCAGGAATTTCCATTAGAAAATATTCATGCTGATTTTGATAAAAATTTGAATCACATGGTGCGATAATTCGACGTTAAAAACAATTCCAGAATGTTTGTTGAAGTTATGTTCAAAAAAATATATGAATGAGTTTGACTTTTTCAAAACTGAAGGGCGCAGTTTAGGAAAAAAATAGTTTAGATTAACCGGAAAATATATTGGCCTTTCAACTCAAAATGGATCTAATATATTTTCTGGGGCGAATGATCAGTTTTATTTATTCATAAATTTTGAAAGACTCCTTATTCTCTATTTATAATGACTTTCAAAAATTTTAACCTTAATAAAATGTTAGCACTATTTTTAAATGTGATGAAAATATATAATATAATAAATAAGTATATAATATAACAAATAAGGAATTTTTTATATATGTAATTTTATGTAAGTTTGAATCAATGAAACAAGAATACGATAGTTTCAAATAAAATTGATTAAATTAGAGAATACGATTTACATTTAATAAATACCTTAATGTTTTTTGATGTTTACTCAGAAGTATTCATTGTGATTATAAGGAATTAGTAAATTAATTAAACTATACAGCTTTTCTAAAGAAGATATTTTTCATAATCTTTTCAAATCTTGCCATAAATATATGTTTGTTGATTAACTTTATAATTAATTATGCTTACAATTGTTGCTTTACCTGTTCAATCGAATTTGAATTTTGTAATTGCAAAATGCAGCCTATATATTTGCAAAATAAGCGTGAAGATCTATTGGTATGTTTATCTTATATATTATTGAAACATACAATTTCTTAGAGACTATTGAAAATCATATGAACTGTTTTAAAATTTTTTTATATATTTCTGTTGTCTTTTCCCTTTTACTTTAACATATAGTTCATTACATAAAAATACTTCAATAAATAATCTAGGATAGACACTTATCAGTAAAAAATATAGTTTTTTACCCACATTAAGTAATAATTTTATACTGATAATAGTAATAATAATAATAATAATTTTTACTTTTTTGCTTAATAAATAAAGTAGAAGATGCACTGTACAATATAATTTCATTTTGTTTACAGAAGCTATGCGACAATGAAATTCACATCACATTTTCTAGTCTACTTTTTTCAAAAATGCGCACTACCATCTTTTTAAGATTTTAAAAATTTGCATAAATAATTTATTATTTTCACGTGAACTTTTACATTTGATGTTTATAGTTCCAAAAACTAAAAATTTCAGATTTCAAACTAATTTTATCAATATTTTATAATAATAGATATTCATTTACATATCGCTTCAGAATCAGTTCAAACAGTTCAATTTTGTATAGTTATATCAAATATGTATAATATTAAAGGTAAAATAATTGTAGCTTTTGTAATTTAAAAACTAAGGTTATTTTTTCAACTTAATCTGTTATTCAATGAAAATAAGCTTCACTTATATTTCTATCATCAAATTAAGTATTTTGCTGAAAATATATACAAAAATAAACTTAAAACCTAATACAAAAATCTAAATTATATTTTTATGAAATATTTAAGATATTGTAATAGGTTGAATTACTTTTTAAAATTATTTTAATCATCAAATATGCTTATATTTACTGTTATATGGATATAATTTAATTATGTGCATATATTTGATATTACATATATGCAAATTTGGTGATTAAAAACAATTTTCATGTGCAGAATAACGTTTCCCAGAAATAAATTGAACTCTACGTTTTTCACCATACCGGATTAATTTCTATTCGTAATGATAATTTATTTTAAAAATGGATGGAGAAGTATTTTTGCAAGTACTCCTACAACATTATCTGTTCTATTATTTACAATTTTTCTCAACTAAAATATAATATCTTTCATTCGTATTATCGACGTCAATAAATGTACTTGGAGAATATAATCTTTACAATGGTTTTTGAAGAATTGATCAAGTATGGGAAAAATTAGTTTGATAATAAATTATGTTCCTTTCTTTATTATCAAAAATTTTATTTTTATAATTTCCAATTGCCGCTTCATATGTTTAAAAAAAGCAGTTTATGAAA
Organism: Latrodectus hesperus; assembly: GCA_037975125.1. Taxonomy (NCBI): domain Eukaryota; kingdom Metazoa; phylum Arthropoda; class Arachnida; order Araneae; family Theridiidae; genus Latrodectus; species Latrodectus hesperus. The sequence goes on from CM075854.1 coordinate 15,641,213, forward strand.
GATTTTTGATAAGTTATGGAAGTAAGAATTAATCCAGCATGGGAAAAATTAGTTTGATAATACTTACTTTACTTTCCTTATTATCAAAAATTTCATTTTTATAATTTCCAGCTCCTATTTCAGCTGTTTAGAAAAAAGCAACTTATAAAATATTTGTTGATAAATAGCTGAAAATTTTCACGCTTCAATCTTTTCAGTAAAATTTAGCAGTGAATGACTTGGCTCTTATGTTAGGTATTGTACTAAGCATAAATATCACTTTAATGTTTAAACCAATCTGAGAAATTTTTTGTAAAAAAAAAAAAATTTTTGTCACATATTTTGTTGAAATTAATGAATTAAGGGAATTGTTGCAGAGTTTACTTTGTTATGCGTTCAGCACAATGTTAGTTTTAATTGTATCATCAATATAAATTATAGACAATTTGTATTAAGTAAAATTCGTGATTGGAAGAATTATTTACTTTATTCTTTTTTATCATTAATAATAAATATTATGAGAAAAATTTGAAGCAATGAGAGAAATAAAAATTGATGAAGCTGAACGGAGAATAGGAAGAAAATATAAATCAAATGAAGTATCACAAAACTTGGTAGAATTCAAGATTACAATCAATCGAGGCCTGAAAACAAATCGTAAGGAAAATTTAAACTTTTTGCAATATTCTTAAGAATATAAAAAAAATTAAGGAGAGTAGTAATTTTTTTTAACTGAATTTACTGAACTAATCACCATAAACTTTTCGTCCAAAGGAAACTATAAATTGATGATAGTTAATAAAAACTAGAGCAATACATAGATATCAGAGAAAATCCATGTATGATATTGTAAACAATTTCAAATGAATAAATTATTAAAAGAAGTGAACAAGTTTAAAAATATTTAAAATGAACAAAATTCTTAAATTTTTCGATGATGAAAAGTATTAGAAACAGTGATAATAACTCGACTAAGAAATAACAATTCAGTAACTTTATACATTGTAAAAAGATTGATTGTTTCAAATTGCGTTTAAGTCCTCACTATTACGCAAAAATTGAGTCTAAGGCACCTTTTATAGTCAGAAGAACAAATTTAATGTGAAAAACTTAAAAAATACAACTATATCGTAAATTACTAATTGATTGTGAGAATAGTATTATAAGATTTTCAAAATTGGTGGAAATATTGTTGTATTATTCATGTGAATAAATTTATAAAGAAATGTTGGTTTCTTTCTAAAAATGTGCATAAAATGGACTTTATACAACGTTTTGCAAAAATGACCTTCATTCATTGTTTATTAACAGAGTTTTGAAACGAAACTTACGAAGTGAAGCTTGTACTAAACGTCGAATGTCTTTCACTTTCAGACAATAACAATAATTATATTAAAAATGTGAAATTAGAAAACTATCGCACTAATGAAAAATTCCTATATTTAGTAAAAAATGTTTGGAAGAGCTTTAAAATATTATAAAAGGTATTTATTCATAATTGAGAAAAAATATGGAAAATTAAGTAAAATTTGTGTTCTAAAAATTAACTTATATTTTCAATTTATTGTGATCATAAGAAAAAGTAAAGGAAATGTAAACTTCATAATAATTAGTTTTTTAAATATTGTCTATATGAAATATGTTTCACTTGCCTTATTATATTTTCTTATAAACAAAATAATATTTTCATGGTAATTTTGATATAGTTATCTACCTATTGATTTATATTTCTATCGTGATGAAAAGCATTTGCTGAATTAAAATATGTTATTCAATCTCATGAGTTCAGAACAATTATGGAATATTTTAAAGATTAGTTTGAGTATATTTTGAGAAATGAATGAGTTTAATACTCTTTTCTAAAAAAAGCAGAAAACTTAATATTTTGCTTTGATGAGATCAAGAAAAAATTGTAAGTTTTTATTTACGTATTAGAATAAAATATATACAAACATGAAAGCTTATTCACATAATTTCAATTGTTATTAAGTAATGCCAGAAGAAAACGAGTTAAAATTCAATCGATTTTTCCATCTTTTTTATATTGATTCAATAAAAAATGTTTTGAAACCACAATATTAAGTCAGAAAAGGGTAGTAATTTTATTTTAGTTTATTGTCAGCGGCCATTTTAAAGAGAGCAATTAAATATAATGCTTATACTGTTTTCATTCTGATGGAAAACATGTATAGCCAGGTACGGTAATGGCTCTTTATCGACTTGTTGACAAAATAAATACATTAGTCCAAACTTCCACAAGGAAAATAATTTAATGATAATTTCGTTTTAAATTTATACTGACGAGTTGTTATTCATTATAAATGGTATAAAAACAATTTGTAGCATGTCTTTTCTTATGGGTACATAAACTCATAAATATTTTTGATAAATATGTTTGCTTCAAAGATTTCAAATGTGTCTCACTTTAATTTATAAGTATTTAAACAGTGAACACTAAATTTCAATATAAAGTTGGATTGGCATTTTACATAGTTTGTCCTTAAGAAACCATGGATAAATGCCATGATACATTCTAGGTAGATTAATACTCTTCTTACAATATTAACTCTCTACTACTACTTAGCCAGAATAAGATAAAATATGAACCCTAGCATAATGGTGCATTGTGCGGTATTAACAATAAATACAAGAGCACTCATGTTACAAAAAAATTTTATGAGTATAAACTGGACATTGTTATTACAAAGTTAAATCTTATGAAAGAATTAAGCAGAAAACTGAAAAAAATCACGCTAATCTCAAATGTAATAGTTTGCAGATTAACTTATTATTCTGATAAACTTTTAAATAAATTGAAATCAAATTTAACAGGAAAAAATTTATTCATACTTCATTCTGACTAAGGGTATCTTCTTTTTCATATATTAATAATGATACGTCTTCAATTTCAACAAGTATGGATTCAGCCAAGTGCATTATCACTTGGCATCTAGTAGCAAGCAGAGTAATCATAATAAAATTCTTAGAATCCTTATACCATTTGAATTAATAAATTTGATACCATAACTTAACACTTTGCGTGTTTTAATGATACCCTCCAAATGTCACTTGTTATTGGAATATGTGGAATTTGTCAAAATAAAAAAGGGGTAACTTCGGCTTTGAATTCAAAAACAGTTTCTTTATTGATGACATGCTGTACATAAGCAGAAAGACTGATACAATAACTTCATTATTGAAAATGAATCTGACTGATTAATAGTACTTTCAGGTATTCGATGTAATGTTATAAATCATGGTGAATATTAACTTGTAATGTTTAGAAGGTGTAATGCTGTTTGTATCTTGAAGATTAATCATTTAGCTTCATGTGTTGTTTCTTTTTACAAGGCGTAAAAAATTTATTCTATTATGTATTACTGGTAAATAAATATTGAAGTATTGATAATACAAGCTGATCCCCGTTTGTCAGATATTGAATGTATATACATACATACATACATACATATATATATATATATATATATATATATATATATATATATATATATATATATATATATATATATATATATATATATATATATATATATATTAACATATTAACATAGCAAGAAACCCTTCATGTGTCTGTCAATTGTAAACAGCCGGTTTAGTTTTATTTTGTGAAATCAAATGTATATAAATATGCTAATCAACTTAACCATTATTTGTATATTGCATAAAATAGGTATTTAATCTCAAAATAATTTAAACTAAATGCATATAAATCTTTAATTTGTTAATTTTCATTTATAAGAGTATATGTATAATTATTATATTTTCAGTTTTTTGTTATTATTAATAGTATGGTACGCGATAAATATGATTATTTTTATAAATACACACATACCAAAAATAACGCATATTCCTCTTACAGAAATTTAAATATAGTAAGAAAACATATATAATTAAAAATTTCTTTGTTCATCTGTTTTAAATTTTTTCATTCGGAAAAATAGTTTTCCATTCCTAACTTATGGTATCTATAAATATTTTTATGTAATATGTATTATGAAACTTGAATGATCCTGTTCTATTATCTTAAACTGTCACATGAAAAGCGTTATTACATATATGGTCTAAATACAGATTCTGATTTATACATGATAAAACAAGAATATTATAGACTAATGTTTATTTCAACTGCAAAATGTTTATCCCATTAATCACTTTTTTAACCAACTGAAATATTATTTATGAATCTGATCAAAATGTAAAGTAAATAAATAATTTGACTGAGATGATATTTTGTTGTAAGCTAAAAGCTATGAGACAGCCTTTGCCTTTTAAATTTCTGATCAAAACTCGGATGATATAAAATGTTTTTAATAGATTTTTAGAGTGACTGTTTAGAAATGTTCTGAAGCATTTCAATACAGTGTGAGGGAAATCATTCTAAAAAAATCCCAAGTAAATATAACTGTAACTTTGATAATTCTTTTGTCAAGGAATGATTTATAACAACTAATTGAATTAAAAATATAATTATTTAACGATATGTAAAGAATTCAAAATATATATGAAGCATTTTATTATGAATTAAAACACATTTAATTACTCTTATCAGTAACATAGAGAAGAAGCAGATTTTCTTTCTTTTATTTTCGAAGATGATAGTATTCAGTTTGTAAATAAATATTTTATTCAATATATCTTTTTTAAATGACATAGGGATAACGATCATAAATATATAGGTCACTAGTAAATAAAAATCATATTTCTCTGTTGAAGTAACTGGTTTTTTTTTCAGGGTTTGAATTGTGTGATTTTAGTTTAAGACATTACTTTTCTATTAACCGGATTAAAAGCAAAAGCTGAAGCAATCCCTTAAATTTTTCTTAATTATAAACTTTGTGCGCTGAAAATTACTAAACGATATGTACAAAATTTATTATATGGTCAATTCATCATACTATACATTCAAATCTCTAAGAAGTATGTATTTATCAAAACATTTATGAAAAATTACGCAAAAGTCATGCGTATTAACTATTTGAATTTTCTTAGAGAAATCGTATAGTTCTTATTCACTGCGTTCAGAAATGTTGTGTCACTCAGATTGTTTACTACTGTAGATATAACTTAATCAGAAATGAATTCAGATTCACTTTGTAGTGGGATAAAAAGAAATTTTAAATTGATGTACATATGATTAAAAAAGTACTATTAATTCACAAAGAAATAGAATCAGAGTTAATTAAGAGAAGCTTAAACGTATTTCTCCATTCCAGAAAAAAGTGAAGCATTTCTGTCAGCCATTATTGTTGATTATAACAGCTTACTCAGTTTTTTGTTACTGCTTTATAGATGACTTTATTTCACAAAACATTTGTAACGTTTAATGGTATTCGTTGCGCAATGTTTTACGAAAGATTTTAAATCGATAACAGCACATTTTTTATTGTGTTAATGCCGGAAAAACGTAAAACTTCAAGCCACCTTCTTCGATGGATGTACTTATTGGTAAAAGAGATTAACGAGTAAAGAAGCATCTATTTTGTGTTAGAATCTATTTCGTTTTCCCTCTTTAAAAATGATCAAGATAAAGCTTCTCATTTCGAAAAGTTCGGCCTACCATAATCCCAGTGAGTATCTTCACATGGCATATCACAGTGCCTTTGGGGTAGAGCGGTCCCTGCGACTTTCACAAATTGCCAAAGCTGATCTTGTGTAGTCACAAGTGGTGAATACGTGGTATGCTGTTGTGTAATCATGGGCCTGTATTTCAGACTTTTGATTGACGATGCATCAGAAGAACATGAAAATCAAAGAAGCAATTTAATCTGATGAATAAAAAGAAATCTTGAACATTACATTCTACGCATTATCCTGTTGGAATATGGTTGATGGCAAGAACTGAAGGTATGAGAAGATTAAGGGCTCCATCTCTTCAGTGATCTAACGCTGATTGTTCAGCAATAGGTACTAGAGGGATGCATAAGTGAAAACTAATAAGACCCCAAAAACAATTACACAGAGTAGCGAAACATAATACAACAATTTAATAGTCCTTCACTGCAGTGTCTCTATACTCCAATCCAACCCTCATTATGTCACAGGAAGAAGCGGGATTCATCAGTAAATACAATGTCGTTAAATTTCTTTGCCCATGTCCGTCGTTCATCACACTATTGGTCGTACGAATGCTAGCGGTTTTGAGTCAAGGCTGAACGGACAAATGGACGCCTTGCGGACATCCCACTCTGCTACAAAGGCCGTTAAGTGAATTGAATGGACACCGAATGTCCGTAACAGACTGAATCTGTTGTGCTATGATTTACGGTATGGCTGAATGATCTATCACTACCATGCTCACAATATGCCTGTAGCTGATCACATGCAGTGGTACAACGAGATGGGTATAATTGGTACCATCTGTCTATCGTTTCATTCAGCGTCTAGCGATTTAGTTCCGCATTAAACTTGCTTGGTTTCACCAAACACGATCACCGATCATTTTAAAATTTGCAATCCCTTTACTCTACTATTCTTCCTCGGATGAACTAGGAAACAAGACCAGAAAATCTCTAAGTGTCTTCTACAAGGCATAGTTGAACAACTTACACAAAAAAATACGCTGGAAAAAACAACTGCCATATTTCACACCAGCAATCTCTTCTCCTTTTATATAGTGCTTTCAGATGGCACTACGGTCACCCCTGATGTGCGTATCCACTGCAACGATAGTAATTTGCATATCTCATCATCTCAAATGCATGGTGCAAATTTCACTTGATTTACATGCTTGCTTCAGGATATTGGAGTTTGGTTGGTTTGAAGGGTAATGTTTAATTTTAGTAAGTTATTCATGAAAATTATATTAGCAAAGCTTTTCTCAAGAATAAAATTTTAATGACAAATCAATGGTAATTTAAATATCGACATTTATTTAAGGTTAGCATTTCGAATATCTATTTAATATGTATCTTTATGGTAGTTTTCTGCAAGGCAGTGTCATGTTTAGAAAAACTATTTATATTATTTATGTAAGTATTTTGGAGAAGTATTATTTTATGAGTAAGACCTTTTAAACAGAGATTCTACACAATATTGCCACATTAAATCTTGCATAAACTAGGGAAAATAAATAATAAATTACTGATTAGAACATATCGATCAAATTATACTAATTTCGAAGAAAAATAGTTTATGTTTTAAAAACCTCAATGGTTTTACTTAATGTTCAAGTGAGATATTAGATGATCAATAACGTACATGTTCTAAATGAGAAATTTACACGATAATACTGCTTAGTAAATTATTACAAAGATATTGGAGACTTCTTGACTTTGCGATAGCAACCAACGGCTCTTATTATTCATTAATTAAAAATTTCATCTTTCTGTATCATTTCAAAACTTAAAAACATAAGAGAAATATATTGTATTTATTATATTGCTTCACTTTTATATTTCTGATTCGCTGTCAAGTAAAAATATTATATATATATATATATATATATATATATATATATATATATATATATATATATATATATATATATATATATATATATATATATATATATATATATATATATATATATATATATATATATATATATATATATATATATATATTATATATATAATATATATATATATATATATATATATATATATATATATATATATATATATATATATATATATATATATATATATATATATATATATATATATATATATATATATATATATATATATATATATATATATATATATATATATATATATATATATATATATATATATATATATATATATATATATATATATATATATATGTATATATATATATATATATATACATGTATATATGTGTGTGTGTATGTGTGTGTTTAAACGTTGTCGTTATGAAAAATCGAAACTTTTATTTGAAAAGTAGGTACAAAGGCAAAACACTTTAATGAGCTTTGTATTGAAATGTGTATAGAAAATACCTCTACAGCTTTTATAAAGCATCGTAGAAAGATTTATTCAATTTCACACCACAAAGAAAAAAGAATAAACAGTTTAGTTGTTCTATGGAAACAGTAAAGTACAAATTTGTTCAGAAAATCAATTCCAGATGAAAACTTAAAATTAAGGTCAAAAAGCTATACATATGAATGAAAGAAGTGGAAATGTAAAGAAATACCCGTTAAAGGTTTGTAGCCTTTGTATCGTTCTCGAGTTCTATTTTCATGAATTACAGCCATTCTTATGGAAAATAAATACAAGTAAAATACAAAACTTCTTTTCATAGTATGAATAAATTAAAAGTAATGTTAAATTCTCTAGGAGCTTATTTGCATGCCTTTCACGCGTAAATCATTTGACTTATAATTCATGCGTGGTTGTGTGGCTATCACGAATACATCAATATTCCGTGATTACAATTTGAAGGTAAAATTTTTAAATAAGAAAAACCATTTTTTGCCTAAAAAGCTTTTAGCTAAAGTTTTTAATAAATTAATAAAATGCCTGTAAAATATCCAAATTATAAAAAGGGAAACGAACGTCAAATAGTCAAACGAATTTAGTGCTTTTCTATTAATTGTATTTAAATATTTTTCTTTTCTTAATGTAGCATATTTTTATGGGAATCCATTGAATTTTACCTTCTTAAATGTGTGGATCGCGCCATTAAAATTACTTAAATGATTATCAAATACTTTTTTTTCAAAAAAGTTACAATTATATTTTTTTGTTCTCAAAAATTCTGAAACTCGAAAAACTGAATGAACTATTTCTAATTTTTATGCATCGTGCATTTATATCTGAGCAATGAGTCACAAAATGCAGTCAAAGATAAGTATTTTTGAGTATTCATGGCATTGCTGTAATGCTTAATATGCCTCGCTTCCTCTTCTGGATTCAATAAAAGCATAAGCTTTCCAAAAAAAATAGTAACACTCTGCAGTGAGTTTTTATTATATGCCTAACTGCAGAATACTGAAGTACACTGCTCAAAACAATAAAAGGATATTGTGGGTTTAGGTGGATCTTTTGGCTGGGAAACCTTTTAGCTGATTTATACGTGGTCGACAGATGTAGTAGGTTGAACACCTTTGAGGCATGGAGTCAATGAGGCTATTAATCACGAGTTGGGGAATTCTGTCCCACTCTTCCAGAAGAGCTCTTTCCAGTTCTTGGAGAGTTTGTGGGGGTGGTTGGTGGCCAGCAACTCGTCTTCCTAGAGCGTCCCAAATGTGCTCTATTGGATTCATGCCTGGAGAACATGCTGGCCATTCCATTTGTACGATTCCTTCCTTGAAAAGGAAATCCACCAGGTTAGCACAATGTGGCCTGCAGTTATCGTCCATTAAAATGAAGTCATCTCCGATTGCTGCAGCGTAAGGGACTACAATAGGTCTGAGGATCTCATCTCTATATCGGCGACAAGTCAGAGGTCCATCTCGAATGATATAGAGGTCTATGCGCCCGTCAATGGAGATGGCCCCATACACCAACACTCCCCCACCACCAAATCTGACACTTTCGTGCACGAACGCTGGATTATTCCTACTGCCACGGTCCCTCCAGATGAAAATACGCTTATTATCAGGTTGAACAGAGAAACGGGACCTCGGTAACGGAACGGGAAACGGAAAGAACATTGCTCCATTCATTTATCCTCCAGTTCACATGCTCTGTTACCCACTCCCTGTGGTCGCGACGATGCCTTGATGTTAGTTTAACACATACCATCGGTCGGCGAGCATACAGACCTACACCATGGAGCCGGTTTCGGACAGTCTGAGTTGAAACCGTGGTGGCAGTAGCCGAGCGAAAGTGTTGTTGGAGAAGAGTAGCGTTCATATTTCGGTGTCTCCGAGCCGTTAACACTAAATAACGATCTCCATTGGGCGTTGTTGCCCGTCTACGATCTTGCTCTGGTCTTCGGCCTGCACTTCCAGTCTCCAAAAAACAGTTCCAGATCCTGGAAATCACACTTGTGAAACTCCAATGGCTTGCGCTACTCCGGCTTGAGTTTGGCCTCCTTCTAAGCTACCAACAACTCCCCAAGCTTCTGAATCGGTTAAATGATTTCGTTGAGACATTGTACTCGTCGAAACAAAGCAGTCACTGAATACCGATCATCCTTGTATTCATTGTCTTTTATTCAGTTGAAAGTCATATTTCATTCACTGCCGCTGAAGTGACGTTTTTGACGTCAAACTCAAAATAAGCATACTCCACAGTTTGAAAATCAGAAAAATTTTCATTTGTGATTCTCTTCTTCCATTTTCAGCAAAAAAAATTTCGTTTATATCTTTATTTTATGTAAAACTTACAATATCCTTTAATTGTTTTGAGCAGTGTATAAAAACGGTCTTTGGGCAATACTTTTGTGTTCATTTTAAAAGATAGTTTAACATTCCTTCCATAAATGATATAAAACATTTTATTTTAAATATTGAAATATAAAAATAAGTTATATAATAATTTCAATAAAAATAAGAAAAAGAGGTGGTTCTGATTTAGTTTTATCCCCCAGTATTTGCAATAAAGTTTGCAATAATTTCTATCTTTGTAATTTTTAATCTTCAGACTTTTTAAATTAACTTTTTATGCTCACAGATATCTAAAAATCACTATTTTTTATTTTAAAACCAACTTTATTTCTAAATTGTTGCAAGCAATTATAGAATCAATTTTACTATAAATATTTTTAAACTCAAAATTTTTGATAAATGTACATAATTTACAGTTTTACATGGTTTATATTTAATTTTATTTTGTTGCATCAGCTTCATGTAGTCACAAAGTCCAAATGAACAGCTTCCTTCTGAATAAATACACTTAAATTTTGTAAAAATTAAAAATATCCAATGAATTGAGCCCCAACTATGAAACAGGGCAAGTTGTATGGTTCTTACAAATGAACTGCTCATCAAAATATTGTAGCTAAACACAATTAAATTAACGAGTTGCGATACAAAAAACTTGTTCTTGGATAAAAAGCAAAATCACTCCTAGCCAGCAACACAAAGAGATCTTTTACGAAGCATGAGGTTAAATGAGTGACTCTAATCACATTTTTTATGATTGGTAGTTAAAATAGATGCAGAATCCACTGAACGAATTTGAAGGTATTCCGGTGAGTCTAAAGTCCAATATAAGACAAAATAATCGTTGAGAAAAAAATCCAGTGATCTTACAGACATTAACCTAATAACAATAGTATAGCTGTCTCACAATCATTGTTATGACACTTGTCAATACGTTTCTTTCTGAGATGAATTGGAAAACTTGGTTGAACATACTTCAAGATGCCATGAAAAATTTCTAAGACTGGTAAATATGTTTCGTAGTATAAATAAAGAACTGACTATTCTTGGAAATCACTTGCCATATCCCTTAAACTGGTGCCCTTATAAATCACTGATCCTAAATATGTTGAATGCTTGTCTCCACACAGGTAAATGGTGGTCATCAGCATCGTATAGAATTCAATATTGGTATCCATATTCTACAAATCGGGAACTGTAGTAGCACTCTTAGGGACAACTTTTATGGTATGATTATAAAGTCAGTCACAGCAATGGCTACTTTCAACACGGAAGAACTACTATACCATTTTATTCAATAGGCTGGATATTCTGACAGTCCGATCAACTGGTCTACATGAAACATCTATCAATTTTGGGTAACTATCCTTAACAACACTGAGTCTATTTATAAGTAATGTTAGTATATTTCCAATTTGTATGTTAGATATTAAATATCCATCATTAAGTGTATCCACTCATTTTAAAATCTATTCAACTCGTTAATTCATAGATGCTTTGCATGCTCACTGGGGATGAACGTTTAATCATCTCCATATTTTCTTATTTTCTACGCCACATTTGTATGCCAGGTGTCGGAGATAGGATTTAATTTTTCTACATTCATATGTCATTTGGGCAGATGCCCAAGTCAAGAAATATTTAAACTAATAATTACGTGTTATTAATTTGCTATTTATAATATATTTTAGTGAAATTTAACATTTAATTTTCAGTTTAATAATCGAAAGATTAAATATTATTTCTTTTTATAAAACTAGTTTAAGAATTTTTTCGACATTCATTTCGTTTTTTCTTTCCTTTTAAAATGGATTATGAAAAAAAATTTATGAGTAACTTAATGTTATTATATATATATATATATATATATATATATATATATATATATATATATATATATATAGGTGATTATAAAAAAACTTTGCCAATATCTGCACTTCTAGCGTCCATTCTATTTAACCGATCAAGATGATACTTCAAATATAGTTCTTTTGAGATATGCGCTCGAGATTCTGTGAATGGCAACACAGTGGCCCTCGCGGTTACAGTTATAGTGACAGAAACTCGAAATTTTCGAATGGCAACGCCTACTTTTTACCATCGCAAAATGTTCAGCACATGCGAAAACCCTTAACAGCGTTGAAACGGTACCGATATGTCCGAAAACCGACGTGTTATACACATACAAACAGCTCTTCAAGGCGCACGGAGGAATAATGCATACGACAGAGACAAGACACTGCTCAATGATGAGAACACATAGAGAAAAAAATCTTTATTAATGTCAAACATTTTCCACATGAGTGCCATTACAGGCAATTACGCATTACATGCGGGAGACGGTGGACAATGTCGCTGCACGCAACATGGCACGAGGGATGTTTCCAATCTCACGCCGTATAGAATCCTTTAAGTCCGACAATGTTTGAGGATTGCACAGATAAACTCTGGATTTGAGGTAGCCCCAAAACCAGAAATCCATAGGCGTCAGATCTGGGGATCACGCAGGCCACGGAAAAGGATAATAGCGTGAGATGATGCGATCACCAAAATGCTGATCCAGGAGCCTTTTAACTGACCTCGCTATATGTGGAGGTGCGCCATCTTGCATCCAAACAATGTCATTGAGTGCATTCAGCCGACGCAACTCCGGTAAGATATAATTTTTTAGCATGGCTGCATACCGAGGGCCCGTTACAGAACATGTTGCAGGGCCAGTAGGGGTCGTTTCCTCAAAGAAGAACGGGCCCAGAACAAATGTAGCTGTAATGCCGCACCACGCAGTCACTTTGGCGTCAAATAATGGTACTGGCGCCACAGTATGAGGATTCGTCTCTCCCCAGTGCACACAATTCTTTGTGTTAATGCTGCCATTTAAGGTGAAATGCGCCTCGTCCGTCCATAGTATGCGAAGTGGCCAGTCGTTATCCGCATCATATCGTAACAAAAATGCATTTGCGAAGTCCAGACGTTGTTGTGGGTCACCCGGCTCCAACATCTGGACGCGCTGGAACCGATAGGGAAACATGTGAAGTACCGAGCGCAAGAGCTTGCGGACCGTTGAGTTCGGAATATCCAACACGCGCGCTATGCCTCTTGCGGTTTCTGTGTGTCCTGCAGTCACTGTATGGTGCACTTCCATGACAACGTCCTCAGAAACAGTTGGCCGTCCGGAGCGATGTCACAGGTGCAGCCTGTATCTTCGAATTTCCGCACTAAATCACGCAGAGCTTGCAGAGTACATGGGCCACGTCGTTGTCGATGATTGCGGCGATACACACGCAAGGCTTCCGCATCGTTCATCCCATTTTGGTAATAGAGTTTGATCAATTCACCGCGAACTTTCCAAGGAAGACTCATATCGTCGGCATGTGCGAGTTCCCGAATGACGACTTCGCATACCGCTTGGTATTTTATAGGTTTCCTACGCTGAATATCTGGCGACCGGCGTTCTGTGATTGGTTTCTTGACTCTGTCACATGCAAATTTATTGCGTGCGCCCAGATCGTGTTTTATTGGCCGGTTTTCAGAACTCTTTTTTGTGTTTGCAGAACACGTCCGTTTTTAGACATATCGGTACCGTTTCAACGCTATTTAGGGTTTTCGCATGTGCTGAACATTTTGCGATAGTAAAAAGTAGACGTTGCCATTAGAAAATTTCGAGTTTCTGTCACTATAACTGTAACCGCGAGGGCCACTGTGTTGCCATTCACAGAATCTCGAGCGCATATCTCAAAAGAACTATATTTGAAGTATCATCTTGATCGGTTAAATAGAATGGACGCTAGAAGTGCAGATGTTGGCAAAGTTTTTTTATAATCACCCTGTATATATATATATATATATATATATATATATATATATATATATATATATATATATATATATATATATATATATATATATATATATAAAAACGCAATGATTTAACTTTACTTTTGATTAAGGAACATAACACGCACACATTTATATATAAAATATTTTTGATGCAAACAAAGGCGTAATATAGTTACTATTTATTCAGGACAATGTTTTCTATGATATTCTATTACGTATTAGATTTGAAGGTTCAGAAATGAGAAATGATAATTGCTTTAACTTGAAAAATGTTATTATGTATTTTATTGTAGTATTTGTAAAAAACACTGAATACGTAATCAGTAAAAAACATGTTTTATGCAAAAACTTTATGTCTGATATTACTTACATACTTACATCACCTTCAGTGGACTAAAATGTAATAGTAGTACAACTTATTAAAATATAAATAGAATTTTATAAAAATATAGAAACACAACTAAAAATATAATATACAATACATAAATACATAAGAGAATAAAAAATAATTTCATTTTAATTTTAGTTAAATTTAACTAAAATTAAAAAATTTTTAATTTTAATTTAAATTTTAGAATGTAGGTCCTTATAGTTTTTAAATTATATCACTCATCATTTTTAATAAACTAATTATTGTTTTCTAATCCAACGTAAGCCAATGGACACACCTACGCAATGCAATCATTTGAATCGAAACAAATTTCAGAATAGACAATTGAGTCTCATAGTTTATTTTTATTATATTCATTTTCATATAACTAGAAACCATTAAGCTCTATTGAAACAATCTGAATCAATATCTTGTGCAAAATAAAATTAATATTTGAATTATTTATCGTCTTTAACGATGAAGAATTCTTTCAAAAAAAATAAAATTATTAATTAAAGGTCATTTTATTATTCATCTAATAATACGAAATCCATTTTTATTAATTACAAGTTTATGATGTAAGGAAAAACAAGTGTGATGTAATAGAAAACGAAAGAAAACAGATTTTTATTCAACAATCTTCTATATATAATGAAGATGACGCAAAAATATCACGTGATGAAAAGTGAATCTATTTAAGACACGAAATGATTACGCAAGCTGTCGTGGTTCTGCTCAGGATTTGTGTTGGTTTGATGCCAAATAGTGACATGAAGAACTCTCTTATTTTCGTTCTTCATTTAATTTTTTTCGCTTCGCAGAAACAAAATCAACACAGCAATACATGTAATTCTCGTTGTGCATAATTGGTGCTTGACACCTTCCAGATGGAATTAATCTAACATTTTTTTGTTGGGCTTTTCTTAGTAATGCGATGTGCTGAAGCCATTTTAAATGAAAAAATAAATTTCATTCGCTAGGTTTATTAGTTTTCTAGGAACAAGACAAATTAAATATAAAATTTTCTGTACAGATACACAAATTTAGCCATAAATATTTGTCGTAAGAAATATAAAAATGCGTACTCATAATGAGAGAAAATTAAAAATGTGTACAGAAATTCTTTCCTATTTATTAGTAGGCAATTGGCTAAGCAAATACAATCTGCGAGTACCAGCAAGGAAAGACATTTCTCTTGCGTTCCTTAGATAACGGGTTTCATGTATGATTCAGCCGACGCCCGTTCTATTGAAACAGCCTAACCACGTTAAATACTCCCAGAGGCTCTCCATTGATGAGGTTAAGAAGCTTAGAGAGGAAATCCTCAACCCATGAGTTTTATAATACCATACGAAGGTTTCATTCCTCTACATTATTTTGGAAATATCTTTAGCTCTAAGATTTAGTGCCTTTTTAGATCGAACGGTGATTCTATGATACAAGACAAACTTCGAGAGCTGGCACAGCTTCTTATTAAAATATACATTTTTCGTATAGTAATATATGATCGAAAATGATTCATAGAGGCACAAACAGAAAATAAGATTCGAAAAAAAAAATATATTTTTTTATTTATGGCATCACAGAATGTAAACTTTTCGCAATGTTTACCAAGAGTATTCAAAGAGGCCAGCAAATGCTTATTTTTGTAAAAATTGTGACTCATTAAAGGAATAATCAGAATGAAAGTGAAATTTAACATAGAAATGTTTGTGAGTTACTGTAAAAGCAGATTACATTTTCAAAGAAAAAACAATATTAAATATTTAAATTTAGTATTTGATGTAGTCACTACATGCTGAAATAAGTGCTAAAATGTAATGTACACGAAGTAAAAAAGATTTTGAATGTCTGCCTGTGGTAGAGAATTCTATAGTGTTGGTAGGCTTACCCATATGTTTATCGAAGAGGCCTTCGGGCAAGGATTACAATGGAAAAGTTAACCAATGAAATTTTATGCATATTCTATAAGTGATACGTTGGGTGAATAAAACTGCGAATTGAAATTGGCTTTAATTAAAAGAGGTTTTGAATTTTCCTTGCAACAAATGAACGGATATTATGTTATCAAAAGATAGCTCCAGAACTTGAAGGAAAGGAATGGCTTTTAGCTCCAGCACTGTAAGGATGTATACATATTGGTGTTAAAAATTACCCACAATTCATAGCAACTAATATTGTCTTATACACAATTACACCTCTAACCATAACTCCGTTTATTCATCCATTATGACCTTAGATAATCACTATGAAAGAACTGAAACTCTTAATAAAAAGTATGATCAGGTGAGTCAATGAGTTGCTAGTTTATTTAGATCTATGCAAGAATCATTCAATATATGCATCATAGAATTCATGGGCAATCATTTCTAAAGTGTGAAGGGATGTATAATGAGTGGAGTTCCTATTGCTTGTACTCGAGCATTGTGCAATTTTTAAACGGTTCCTCATTCAAAACTAGCACAAAAGCTATGAAATCCACCTGCATACTGTTGTAAGAAATATAGGAAGAATTCCAAAAGTCGAGGATGAATATTAGCTTGCAAAACTTGGTATCTTTGGATATGGACTAGGAGTAAACATACTCATTTAATGATCTATAAATGATGGAATAACTTAAATGTACAAGACCTGCAAGGGATCTTAGAATCGCATGAGGTTTTATTCTCAATATGCAAATTTATTTCATCCATGTTTGGATGTCATACAATTCTTGTTTCATTCCTTCAGAGCTGGTGACAAATGAACTGTTTTCATAACGATGCAGGTGAAACTACTCTAACAATATTGGGATCAGTATTAACCAGTGTGGAGTATGCTTCTGATACAACTGTTGCGTTGCTCTACAATCCTATTATCAGTGCCGTAGATTTGATACATGCTTTCGTTCTCACTGTTAGTAAAATCTTCCATTCACGAAAAAAAATTCAATTTCAAATAGTTTGATCATTCGTGACCAGATAAATCTGTAATAGACGAAAGTAGACGTATCAGGCCCAAGCTCACTAGTAGCTTCATATAGCATTGCTAGACAATTATTGTCGCCTAGTTTTCATTATCACCGGTAGTAGCAATTATGATCATTTATTATCAGCATTGATATAATAAATGCTTATTTGCTTTTTCCGGTGATTTTACACAAAAAAGCAATATTTATATTTTTATATCTCATAATTTTTATTTTCAAACTTCACTTTGTCGTTTTCCATCATACATTATTATGCAATAATTGGATGCTTCAATAAACTGCATTACTGCTTAAAATTTGTTCTTCATAGTCATAAAAACATCTTTTTATTATAGAAATCTATAACTCGCATCTATGTTTATGGTAAACAGATCAATTAAATATACATTCAAGGGAAATAAATGTAAGCAAAGTCAAACAAGTGAAGATGCACGTGATACTATTTGAAATGAGTGGAACATTTTATTTTGCTTGTAGATATAAAAAAAACATCTTTTACGGGAAATTAAGTGTAATCATAAAATGTATTACACTGTAAGCTAAAAAATAAATATTAATATTAAAGTTATACCTAATATATATTTCCTGATAATATATCACCATTTTCATATTTTCCTGTTTCTAGACTAATTACAAGCAACAAGTATATTCCAAACAATAATTTTACAACTGCTCATATACTTGTAAGCAGTACAGTTTTGGTTCTGACATGTTTAATTTTATTACATTCCATAAAACATTTAAAATATTTTATTTTATGTAAATATTTTAAATAAAAATATTTTAAAATATTTTTATAGTAATTTAAATTTTCATGTTAATTGTAAATCTACTCTGTAATTCAAAACTTAACGTTTACGATATTTTTAAAATAAGAAAGCATAGTTTCTATTTTTTGAAAATAAAAACTTGAAAATAAAAAATTGCTATTTGTTATTTATTTGAAAAACCTAGAAGACTACAAATAAATTTTGAAGTTTTTTATATACTAGGATCATCCGGATAGTAAGTTTCCCATGCCTGATAAAAAAATGCAAAACACATAATTAATTAGAAAAATATTTTGCAAAAAATACAACAATATTTCAGCGTATTCGCAGTATAAGAACCATCACAATTGTAAAACTTTTTATATTATGGGATAAGTTTTTGTATTCCAGTATCATAGAAATCTACCGCCTGGGAGTAAAACCAACAAGTAATAATTGTCTGCACGTTTTCGTCAGTGGGGAAGTGATGCCTGGATAAGAATTTCTTCTGGTTCAAAAATAGATTGAAATCGCAAGGAGCAAGGTCGGGACAACTGAGTGGATTGTCAAACGCTTCCCAGAAAAACTTCTCCGTCAGTTTTTCGTGGAATTCTCTGTATGAGGGTGAGAGGTGTAGAGAAACATAGTTCACTTTTAACTGTAGGCGCTTGTTGAATTATCTTTGGTGAGCAAAAATGACCGCAAAATGACGCCGATCGTAAACAGCTTTACAAACAATCTTGACAACTATAAACCTTGAAATGAAATATGTGGTTTGAAATCTGCATTTTTTTCAGTACATCGCTCTCTCTAAAAAACAGTTTTATATAACCTATTTATCATGATTTACAGGCATGGAAAATGAGAAGTATTTGGAGGGACAGAATTATCAAATTTACAGGAAAAACAAATGTATTAAAAATTTCATTTATGGTAATATAAAAAGATTGACTTTGGAATGAATTTTGCTGGTTTCAAGGAACCCTTCAGCTTTGAAGATATCTTTGCATTGAATGGCAGATTCGGATATCTTCCTATG
The DNA here is from genome assembly GCA_037975125.1 of Latrodectus hesperus. NCBI lineage: Eukaryota > Metazoa > Arthropoda > Arachnida > Araneae > Theridiidae > Latrodectus > Latrodectus hesperus. Next base: position 15,660,434 of record CM075854.1, read on the forward strand.
ATGCTAATTATTTCGTTTGGTTACATAATTTAAACGTTTATTGGCTTTTAAGTGCTTTCTTCACCTAATTAGGCAGCATTTATTTTTCATATTAGAAAAATATTTTAATATACATTAAGATTTTTCATGCGACAAAGCTAACAGTTGTCCATTCAGGAGTAGCATATATTTAAATGAATCAAAAATATGCGTAAAGTAATTTTTGACTCCTGAACGGGTCATATGCTTGGTACCCCAGGGCTTTTAGTCAGGAAAACATATGTGGCCACTGCATGCCTTAGTCCACATAAGAACTGTCGTGAAACGCGAAATAAGTTTTTAATTACATTCTGAAAAGAATTGGGAAACTTTAATTTGTGAAATATGAACAATAAGTCTTGTAAGCAAAATTTGTATGTTCTGGTTTCATTGAAATAATCCATTTTTAATTGGTAAAATTAATGCTAGTTTCTTCTACAATTTTTTATATTTAGATAAATATAAACTTTTGATGATATGAACAGCAATGAACTGATTTACTTTAAGCAATTTTATAATAAATAGAGTGATTCATTTTTATACAGATTAAAAAAATTGATCTTTTTTGCAAAGTACTCTGCTTTAGTGCCCTGTGAAATTCAAAATATTAAAAATATATAAAAAAGGATCCAAATGGCATGGTTGAACCAATGACGTCACAATATATTTAAGCAAATGACAAAATAAAATTTTCAAAAAATCATAACTTGAAGTGTTTTATAAATTTCTTTATAACGTTGAGAACATTTGAAGTGGGATGTTCTTTAAATTAAACATTTATATGCCATTTATACCTTGTTTTCACCTATTTTTATTGAAAACAGTTTTATAATAATCTTTCTCGATTAATACCAAATTCCTCTAAAGAAAGCAAAGTGCTAATGAGTGCGAATTATTTCTCCATATTTAATGACAAAACTGAAGAATTTAATGAATGAAAAAAATAACCAATCCATTGCACGTGACATGAGTAAACAATTACGTAGAAGAACAGCAAAGAAGCTTTAATCGAAACACCAGAGGTCGTTAAGCCAGTGGTCTCGAATCTTAAGCATTGATGGAACGACTATTGAATTTTTATTTATAGAGAGGCCGCTGAGCAAATTTTAGTCTCAAGCTGTTTTCTTAAAATGATCACACATGTGTTACATTCACTTATTACTCAGAACAGGCTGCAACACCGGCGGATACTATTCATTAACTAATCGACGTTTTTCAAGAAGGTAACATTTGATTTTATGAATAAATATCTTTGCTATATTTTTAAATAAGAAACGAGTATCAAAATTTTACATTATTCAAATGAAAGTTGTTAAAAATAAATTTGACTGAAAACTCATTATCTAACATTTTTCATAAGTAATATTTCCCGTTTACTTGGACGTAATGAAACACTTTTCAATTGAATAATTAAGTCTTTATAAATATCAGATTTGTTTACCTCATTAAAATACACAGGCTCTTGCAATTTACAATGTAATGTTATACTCAAAAATATATAAAATATTAGTTATATATTAATCAATTTTTTTAAAACTTTATTACACATCATTTTTAGTTTCTTTTTAAGTTATTTTAAGGGTTTTTTGCAAAATTAGTTTTGAAAAACAGTTTTATAAAAATGAAATGAAACTAAAAATTTCTGTCTTAATTCTAGGAATAAATTATTTAAAATTTATTTCACATTTAAATGAAACACTATTTTTAATAAATTTAACTTTTTAATAGCTTAATTATCTTTGGGGAAAATATTTATTTTTTCTTTTTCTTGCATTAAATGACTGAGCAATCAATCAAGACAAAAATATTCACATATAAAACAATTTATAAACAGATTTATATAAGTTCCCAAAACATGCTTTATTATATATTTTTTACGTAAAATTGAAAATACTATGAAAAATATAATTATAAATTTAGTTGTTTTATTTGTGGTTAAAGAGTTTATTAGATTAAAATGATGTACTTTTAAAATTATTTTTATATATCAAAAATTAATGGTTTATTGGTTACTTTTCAAATTTTTTTAATAAAAACAAATTCTAAATTTTGTTTGCTATTTTGCATAGTTCTATAAAAGTTTTAGTTTGGATTATCAGAGTTGTCTATCGAATTCTAAAATTAATAATATATCCAATGCAAAAAATATTTTTATTTTTTAAGAATTAAATACTTAAAAAAGTTACAGTTGTAATTGGATGGCAACACAACTCTTATTTCCTACATAAAAAATCCATTTTTTAAAAATTTGAATTTTACATTAAACACGGCTTTCCCTTTGAATATATAAACTAAAACTTGGCTGTTTTGGAAAATCCAATTTAAGAGTAATTTCTGGCTTCAAACTAAATGAAATAATTCTCAAAGAAGGAACTACTTTTTACAGATAATCTGTTAATAGATGAAAGTTAAAATTAAGAGAATAAATATACTAACATATTAATCATGAAAATTAAAAAATAAAATTACAGTACTGCCAGTTCTAAATAATTTTAACTGAAAAAAGGTGACAAATTTAAGGCGACTGCACCTTTTCCTTAAAAATACCATAATACTGGCACATAGCGAATAAAAACATTCTCAATACTTCTTTATTATACTCTTTTCTTACATCCTGTGTCAACATTCATGAGCATCAAGAATTTTGTGCAATTAAAGCTGAAATTACTTAGATACTAATGAGCATAAGGAATGTACTATCTGCAGAAAAACTCAAATTATAATATTTTTTAAGTATCTTAATAACATTAATTTCAAATACATTATGGGAGATATATTGCCCAACAAAGATCTGAAATGTTAGATTTTGAATTATTTTTGCACACTTTATAAATGTCTAAGTAGAATCTGTAAAACTACCATGTTTATTCATTAAAATCAGATATTCCTTATTCCTCTTGAGAAATGAAATACTTTGCATTCATTTCATGAAGTCCAGTGTAAGAGTTAATCTCTAGCAATGAATTGCAATATTCAAATCTGGCAGTATAAAACCTTCAAAAAATAAAAACACAATTTTTATTTTCACGAGTGATTTGGTTCCTCTGTTTCGTTTATTTTATTGAAATTTTGTAAGCAAGTAAAAGGTACAAAATTGCACTGCAGTATTAGGAAACAATTTAACTACTAAATGATTATATGAAGTTGGAAATTTAGGGATAATTTTTATGATAAAAGTAGGGGAACTGATGTGAGGAGATCGTTCCGGGGCGATTGCATACGATGCTATATTTGAAATGAGTTAATTGTCGACACTGGTTTCATACTGTAATATTTTTCACATATTTCATTTTAATATTTTTAAGTGAGCATAAATTATCTAGAGAGCAATTCCTTAAAAGCATTTTTGAATTCTCTTTTCGGTGTCCTTGTTAATAGATTAAAAAATTCCTCGAGTTACTCCAAAGACTCTGAAATTCAGATAAATTAATTTCAAGGATTTACAGTTTGTTATATATAAATTTATTTTATTCGTGATTGGAAATTTAAGTATCATATTTATGAGATGTATAATTCATTTATGCTGATTATTCAATGTGATATTGTACAACTTTCTATTCTAATAAAAATCTATTATAGTAATGATATTCCTACAGTACAAAACGCTGATAAAAGCAGAGGTGCTCAATGACATACAATGATATTCCTGATTTTATACATTTAACCCTATTGTTTCACACTTAAAATGTGAATTTTCTATATTTTTTTTGAAATATATTTCTTTAAGCATTTTTACCCATGAATGAAACTCAATAATTACTTCGCGGGCATGAATCTTCCCGGCAGCCTAGTGATATGCCGTTTCATAATCCGTTTTTGAAAGCATGAGCCTCACTACTTTCCTTTTGAGCACTACAAATATCGATATTTGCTGAGAGTAAAAAAAATGATTGAGCCCACAATGACATATTTGCTTCATCCCAATTTATGACTTACCAAATTTTGGAATTGTTTCACACAACGTTTTGTTTGGTGTTAAAAAGGAGAGAGACTTGTTCCTCTATGGTCTGTTGCTGATATTGTTAACATACCTTTTAAAATTTCTGTGATAAAAATAACTCCACTACCATTTTTTTCAATTTCTTTTTAATACATGTATTTAGCAACAAAGTAATATATATCAGATGAATTTAAAAATCATCGGATGTTCGCAAATTTTGATTTTCAATGTGAAGTTAGGATTTTTCTTTTACAATCAAAATGATGTATTTTTATACTATGTAATGAGAAACTAATTAAATCCTTTATAAGAAATTTTTAATTTATAGGAACTATAAATTAAAATCTATGTACTTCATACTTCAAAGTAGAATATTTAAATGTACTTCATTTAAATATTCTACTTTGAGAGTTTGTAAAAATGAAAGTAGATAAAATTTAATTTTATGATGAGTAAACTATTCAAATTATCAATAAATTAAACCAGTTAGACCCGATTTCTAATGAAGTGAATTAATCTGTCATATAAAAGCCAAATAATTTCTTTATGAAAAATATAGCAAAAAATGAAACCGATATCCAAGGGTATGCTCATGGGTATTTAATAGTAATTGTTAGTGAATGAAGTATTTTATTATATTTATGACTAATTGCTCCACATTTTCTAGAGAAAAATTTATTCCATTTAACACTTCCAATAAAATTATAAACTTTCTCGATGGAAAAGTTTTTTTAGATTGATTGCTTCCTACTGGTAGGCCGTGAATCTTTTTAAATAATAGACATGGATTTGAATTGTAATCTCTAAATTTTATAAGTCTGTTTTGATGTCTATGATTTTTTTCTTTCCATCTTACTTTATCTATTCAACAATATATATTTTGTTTCTTCATTTTGAATTGATTTGTACCACTATGTCCTAAGGTTTATTATCAGCATACAGGTCTCGCTCATTTATGTAGTGAATATACAGTACTGTGACATTTATTGTGCTTTTCAAATTATTCTGTGTGTAAAATTCTAAACTGGTTATCATATTTCTCATTTTTCAATTTATCAAGAACTGTTTCCGCTATAGTAATTATGAGTTGCAGTCATTATGTATTGATCTGGCAGCTGAATGGTCAATGTTCTGGACTTAAGTTGGACAGTTTGTTAATCTCACTTCCACCTAAATCGTGGATGTCTGTAAAGGTTAGGAGTCCACATTAAATACAGGTACCGGTCCAGTTAACTCTCATACGCAAAAAATAAACATTTTTCAAGTACTTTAGCACAATATGAAGGTTTTTTTCCTCAAATATCTTGTCCTTACTGCCATTTTTTAAAAATAGTATAAATATGAATGATGTTTACTTTACTCTATAAATGATGACGGGACATCTCTATGAAAGTGTGACTTTATTATCTTTATTGAGATTAGCTTCAAATTGCATCCTACTAAATAATAAATTATAATTACATTCTCAATGCTTAT
>CM075854.1:15668367-15678367 GCA_037975125.1 Latrodectus hesperus
ATTTTTGATAGTTATACGAGAAGATATAGCTAGTTGTATAATCTTTTCTTTGATCTGTTTGGATTCAGTTCAAACGGTTAAACATTTTAACTACAGACCGTTAAACAATTGCTACTCATAATGAATGTATCCTTCTCTATCTCTGCAGCTGGAAACATTTGTACTAATCACTGATTAAAAGGAATTATTTAACTCCGGCTCTATTTATCTTCCAAATCACGTTTACTCTTACTTTAACTGACACAGTAAAAAAAAGTTAATGCAGATGTTTTCCGAATGCAAATTTCACAGTTTTATTTCCTTCATGTTACATTTTTCAAGAACACCTTACACCCGTAGGCTGGATTCTTCACTGTCGATGCATTTGGAGGATCAATCCAATTGGCGCCGACTTGAAAAGTTATAGCGTAAACATATGTGTTGATTTGCCACTTTGTTTTTAATCGAAGAGTTGATTTGAGGATGGAAATAACGCGCAAAGTTCTATCCGCTAGTTTTTCTTAAGAGTTTAATGTATGGAGTTTTACTAAAAGGGGTAAGTAGTTAATATTTGAGAAGTTATTTCATGCATTTTAATTTCGTTGCATAAAATATTTTTAGTTATTGTCATTTTTCGGAACACTTTAAATACATATTAAGTGTATAATGATTAGAATAGTGCTCAGTAAAGTAAAAAGTACAAAGTTAAATTTTTTACGCATGAAGTAGTGTATCTTTTAATTAGATAATTCTGCTTTATATATATATATATATATATATATATATATATATATATATATATATATATATATATATATATATATATATATATAATATCAATTGGATAAATATTTTGGAAATTTAAAGGATTGATGATGTCCTACCCGCAAAAGTTCCTTTTGACTTTCATTTGTTATTGTCCAAAATTTTTCTCTAATTAACTTCAAATGTGTTTTCGTGATTGTGAAGTATATATTTAAATAAATATTTGAGAACAATACTCATACTAACCTCGAGAGTATGAGTAGTCCTAACTAATAGTATTCCTAACTAATAACAATAAAGTCACTTATTTAAGATTTGAAAAAGCTATAAATTTATAATGAAAAATATATAAAAACCTAATGATATAAGCGTAAAAAATCAAATTTTTCAAATAAAATCTTGAGAGATAAATATCATATTTAATGAATAAGATAGTTTGTAAAAGCATAATTCCATGAAAATTCAATGGTTGTAAAGTGTTTTATTTTTTGCAAGTTTAATATAATAAATCTGCAATATACATTCTTGTATAAAAATGCATATTAGAATTATTTCATTAGATTATACCAATATCGATTATTTTTATTAAAAATATTTATATATAATTCATTTTAAAATATTTTAAAGACTGAAATTACTTTTGAATGTTGAAAAACTTATGATAGCGTTTGTTAGCTACTTGATTTTAAAAATATAGTTTTTTGTATATTCTAAAATATTGAACAAACTGAAATGATAAAATTAAGAATCTTGGATTATTTAAATTTATAATAAGGGAAATTTAAAATTCAAGTAAATGATTTTTTTATTCAAAATTCATTTAAGTAAATAATAAATATATAATTCCAATTACATGATAAATTATTATTAAAATGTTTATATTTTTTGCAATATTTAGAAACGTGCACCGACGTTTTTAGCAATCATTTGTCCAAACACACCTGCTCACATACGTGATCAAAGCATCAGAAGAATCCTTTTCAATCTCTGAAAAGAGACGATTTAAAAGCACCACTTGATAACATTATTCAGTAACAGATAAATGCCTATAGAATTGACTTTTCTTTGTTACTTAGTAATTCGATATTAAAATATAGTTACTCTAATTAAGGGAAAAGTAACCAATACAATCTTCAGTATTTGGCATCAAAAATTTCGCTTTTTGAGATGGAATATTCATTCTTTTACTATACACAAAATTTTATTCTCGTTTTTATTCGATTACAAAGACTATTATTTTTTATAATAGCTGTTTTGTATTCAGAATCAAACTATTGACAACCCGTGATTTTGAATAAAATTTGTATTCGTATAATAAAAGGGGTGCCATTATTTATTGTTAAGGGATTCCCTCATGATATTGTATTTAAAATCCATGGAAAATAGATTAAGATCTTTCATGAGAATTAATTCTTACAAAGTAAGCAATTACAGTCACAGTGATTACCAAACATGGGTAGCAATTCACTGGTTAGTCTCAAGCAATTTTTGGTAAATTACGAAATAAGCAAATCCCGAGTTTATTTAAAAGTAGAAGTATAATATAAGTAATTAGCTACCGAGAGTTGATAATATACCACTATTAGAAAAATTCTTTAAATTTGTTTTCACTTGTTGGCATATTTGGTTAGAGATTAATTAGAATATTCATTATATAACATTTATCTTATTTAAAATGTCTCTAAATGTTATTTTTAGTCTGAATATTTCATAAAAATATTTCTTCTAAATTGATAGGAAAGTATTAATAGCTTTTCTTTATCAGTTAAAATTTTAGACAATTGTTTCAGCTGAAGAAGGAATCTCTTCTCTATAGTGCATAAAAATGTTAATCAGTTACAAAACAGACTTTGGTTTTGAAACATAAATTCAAGGACATACGAGTTGGTCAACAATTAACATTTTTCTTCCATAAAACAGTGCATGTGACTCAAAACATCGCCGGGGTGCTTACAGTGGCTCATCTTAAATCATTAGGCCTTGTGTGCAAAAAGTGACAGTAAAATTGACAAACCAAATCCTGTTGCTTAAGTGTAATTTTTGATATTCTTGGAGTTCCATTAGGCATTTGAAGAAAAGGTATAATTTTATTCTATCATTTTATCAACTGGTTTCGCTCGGTATTGTGTAAAACTTACGCCTCTACGTAGTTATATCATGGTGTCTCATTTGTATCATGATCACGTTTAAGTGCATCTTCTGTCATTAAGTGAAAGTCTGAATCATAACTATCTTTAACGCGGTGGAATATTCCTCGAATTATTTATTCTTTAATCCAATAATTTTTTAAATGCGGTTCATGATCTATTTCTGACCAGCCTAATATTTTGGTTGCTTATGAGAAATTTGTTAATAATGAGTTTATATGCAGAAATATGCTCAGTAAAAATCCCTTTAAAACAGCCAATTGTCTTAATCAAATTCTATTATTTATATTAAACTCGTATCGAGTATTTTAATCTTAAGAAGGGATACCATCCTAGTGTTTATCTCTTAATTATTCTCCCGTTTGTTTTAAATAAATTTTAAAATACGCATTTGTTAACACTGGAAGACATTTTTCAGTGTTACTTCAATGAAAATGAGAAAGAGTCAAGCAAATGGATGATATTTTTAAGAGCTATGACAATCGACAAACAGAGGAAAAATTAATTTTTATTAAAATCAGCGTGAAAATCGTAAATTAGGCACAATTGCCGAAGAAAAATGTTCAAATCAGGTCTCAGAAAGAGAGGACATACAACTAAAAATTACTGTTAAAAACATTCCTTTACCCAAATCTAGTAAACTCATCTTGAATAGCCAGAATTCAATACACTGCGAATATCAGTGTAATATTTATTATTGAAATAAAATAACTGGAATGCATTGTTAATCTCTTCAATAACAGCTTTTTTGACTCCTTGTTGTACTTCTTAATTTGAAAATTAACAAAAATAATGAACGGTTGTGCTCCTTTACCTATTGATTTTTCTATAAAAAAATTCTCGAATAAGTAATTTGCATATAAATTTAAAATCACGCGATTTTCTGTAAAGTTTGGATTCCAATGCAATATATACCTTAAGTGAATAGAAATAATTAACATTTTTAAGCTCATTTTTAACACTGAATTTAAAATTCTTTTTTATAAAGTTGTAACCTAACTTTAGTTCTAAAATAATAAATTAAGATATATTGTGATTTCTACATTTACATAAAACTTCTGCTGTGTGATGAAATATTAATGAACATGTTTTATGTTTTACTAATGGATTTAAAATTTGACTTGCAATGGTAACAGCTGCTCAAATAGTATGTGGTGAATCACCAAATATTATCTTTCAAGCAGGAAATTTGCAATGATGAAAAGTTTCAAAACCTGTTTCGTATTATTAACTATTAATGAGTGATATTATCCAAATAAATGGAGTTAAACGCTTATCCCAATATATATTCTTATTTAGAATGAAATTTTAAATTCAGTGTACCTTATTTTCAATTTTTCTTTCTGGATTTTCAATTATTCTTTTAAAAGATTTTAGGAAGTAATTTTGAAATTATCCTGAAATTTTTTAAACAAAAGCTGTAGTCATTATTTTATAGTTAGTATAAAATTCAATTCAAATAGTAAAAAATTCAAAAAATTGAATTAAAATCTAATTAGTATACAATTAAAATATTTTTGGTACAAAATAAATTTATGCATACGGTTGATGTAGTTTTTCTGGTTACAAAACAAAAGCATATTTGTAAACGTATTATTTCAATACAACAAATCCTTAATATTTTTCTTTGAAATTACTCATAAAGTGTGAATAGTAACAAAATTAATTTACTATGAATAAAATTATCCAAAAAATTATATTTTACACTGATTTTTTAAACAATATTTGTACCATTCATTAGTTTTTTTTAAATACACTGTTATAACATAATTTTCTGGCAGAGATATTTTATATCTATATTTGTGTGCAATATATATTTTTCCTATTAATGTTGTAATCAGACCCATTTGTCATTTTAAACAAGTACCAAGTGTTTTCTTAGGTTTGATTTCTGTGTTGCTTTATGATCATTTTTTGAACACAAAGAATGGTTGAATCTTGGTTTAAAGTAGATTACAAACTACTGTGTTCATGTTGATGATAGAGATCAAACTGATACACGCTGTTGAGTTGAATATTAGAGGCTCAATCACGTTCAGATATCACCTCTGCTAGCATCTTGTAGGTTAAGTGACTTCTAGAATTGAATTGCTGAAAAGTAAAATTTCTCTTTGCTGTTAATGCATCCAGATTTAAATGTTTATTACAACTTGTGTGTACAATGAATACAATAAATCATCTTCTTAAAGCTAAAACAATAAATAAGTTATTATGCTACGTTTTTATTAAATAAAAGAAAGAAAGTAACCATATAATATTTCCTAAAATATAATTATTACCAATAAAAAGGATTTTAATATTTTTTTCTGATTTAAAAATTTTTTTGCTGAAGTTAAAATATCAAATTTTTTTCCACTAATATATTTTAAATAAATCTATAATTGAAAGATGGCTAACATTCATCTTAATATAGAGAATCCAAACTAAATGGTGATAACGTGAAAAATGGATTAGAGACCTGGGTGTGGCTGTCAGAGCATGTCATTGTATGTCACTAGATGAGAATATTCCAATCATTTCTTCTAAATGATATCTTGATATTTAAAAAAGACTAAATTTTCAATCAAAGATTAAATTTTAAACTGGAGCATGTATCGCTAAACTTTAGGAGTTTAGTAGCGATAAGTGAAGATCCTGAGCATAAAGCAATAATAACATACAGTTTTCTTTGCTATAAGAAACTAAATTTTTATTGAGCTAGATTGAAAAGATTAGAAGATTACATTTGAGAAAAAAGATTCAAGGATCATATTTTGGATAAATTAGTTTATTAGTTCTTTGAATGCTTATGGAAGTATTTACTTCATTATATGTACAATAATTATGTAGAGGACCCTCACATTAATTAGTTATACATATAAGCTTTTTGTTGCATTTAAATTTATTCCTCTTTGTCTTAGATAGTAATATTTTTCAGCTCATCTTAAAATTTGTTAGAGCTTTTAACTGGAACTTTGGAGTGATAGTCAAAACTATTAATAATTTTGATTATTGTAAGCTTTAAATTTGTTCTTCCCATGAATGTTACATCGTGGACATTAGAGTTTTCATTCGCTTTACGTTTTCGTTTTCGTTTTTTTTTTTTTTTTTTTTTCGTTCTTTTAAGAACTACATTGCGATTTTTAAATTATGTACAATACTTGTTCTAAGAAAATTAAGAGTACATTAAACTTAAGAAATTACATTACATTAAGCATGTAAAAGTTCGTCTTCTATGGAATTAATAATTGATATTTAACATTTTGTCTTTTCAGTTATGTCAAATATCATTTTCAATGTTTATCATTAATGTTTTGCATTGCAATTATTCTTTACAGAAAAACAAATAAATTGTTGATTTAGACTTATAAAATGATTGCAATGTTTGTTAAAAAATTTAGAAATCTATTATTCAGGAAATTTAATTACCATAAGTAAATTATAAGTAGTAGAAAATATTTCAGTTCCATTCATACCAAATCACGTAGGATAATAATGTGAAAAGAAAATGTATATATTTAAGGTAATGTTTGCCTTCTGAAAAGTATTTTTTAAATGATTACCATTATTTGCTCTAACTTTTATTTATCTAATTATAATTCTTGTGTGAGTACCTGTGAAGATATGACATTGTCTGGCTAAATTAGCTAAAAAATATTACCTTGATCAAGCTATAGCAGTGTTTATTCTAAATTAAAGATTAATAACAAATAACAAAATGTTTAGATTATCAAGATAAAATAAGCCTTAAAAGCTCTCCAAAATGTTCGAAAAATTCATTTGTCATATAGTGTTCCAAATCGTTTTTCCAGAAATTCTAAAATAAGCAACTGTAAAGATATATCTTCAAATGACGTACAAGCACTCAAGTTTTGTGAAACATCGTACAAATACAAAAATAGCATTTTATACAGATAACAGGTTTAAAATTTCCTTTCAAAATAATCTGCAAATGTCATTGGAATAAATGATAATAACAATTACAGTTTTGCAATTTTAAAAATGAATAAAAAGAATTTTTATCATTCTGTGTTTCAAGCTTATATTAACCTGAAAATCTTGATTGCAATTGTTAGAATCGGCCCTAATATTCAAAATAAATTTTAAACAAATTGGCTTTACTCAGTTTATTTCGTATTTTAATACTATACTTGATTTTTTATTTCATTTCTCTGTGAAAAACTTAATATATATGATTAGAGTTGAAATTTCATTCTTAATAATATTACTTATATAGTGACGAATGTTGAATAGATATAAAATTTTCATCTTACAAAAATCGACTTAGGCAATACATAGATTTACCTGGATATTTATTTTACACAGTAATTGACAAATGAAAATAAGGTGAAAATAGTTTGGTATAACTTATTTAATTTCTTATATACTACATATAATTTACATAAAGTTTATAGTAATTATTCTTTAAAAGTTAATTTATGTTGTTACTCATTAAATTATTTTGGTTAGGGTATTTATAATACACAATGTATTTTTCAGTAGAACAAAAGTTCTCCCACGCTTTCTTATCCAGGGTGAAAAATTGTCAATGTTTTAGTAACATCAAAGTTTAAAGTGTTTTATTTTTGACAATGTTTTAACAATGCCATTAATTTGTTTTATGGATCTGTATAATAAGGGGAATTTTTTTATCTTGCTATGTTTCTAGTACTTTAAACTTTTTATAATTTCGAATTATAATTCTTTTTGTTTATAAAAACATATATTTTTTACAAACTTTTATTTGTGTCAAATTTCATCTTTATTTCTCAAAAAATTTAAATTCCTTTAAATTTTACATCAATTTTTCATGAAATTTTCTTTTTCGGAACTTCTTATTTTTTTACATATTCTTTTCTTCATTTATTGTTAGATTAATGTAACAATGATTACACAAACCATGTCTGACTTCAAAACAATCAAAATGAATTTTCCTAGTCTTTTGTGTGTGTTTAGTTATTTCTACAAATATACCCTGCGAAAGGTATGTTTTTCACTGTCAATTAACCCAATTGTAATAAATGCGTTACATGTTGAATAATTAAAAGCAATCGCGTGAAACAACTTATTAAAAATGTGAAAATTCTAAATATTTTTAATGATGATTGAACTGGTGAGGACAGCGCTTGCTGTGTGAGGTTTTCATCACTTATGTTGTGCAAAGTCACGCAAGTACAGCTTCCAGTTTCATTTGAGTTTCTTGGACTTTGACTAGTAATTTCTTTCATAGTGTAATACGGCAGAATTTACAGACTTTAAAACAGAAACCATATTATTGAATTGTTATCATTTAAAAATAAAATGAAAAATCTTTATAATAATATCTCTAGATTATTTTTGTTATGAAATTCAAATATTTTTCGTCCAAAAGTAATTTTGAGTTAAATAATTAATTCACAGTCAATACAATTGTTTTAAACACAAAAAATTTCTCAAAGTTTTCAAATAATTATATTTTCATCATAAGTAAATATGATTCTCTATTTTGATTGTCGTTATATAGAAACCGAATTCAAACATTCATAACTAAAATTTGCTAAATCTGTCTTCCCATCTTTCTCTTATCCCATCTTTTGGACTTTCCTTAATATAGTGCATATCAAATTTGTACTTATTTTTTTCCACCAAAAATACCAATATGTTTTTTCTATCTCGAAATTATTTAACTATTCAGAAATACTATTTAAATTGAAAATTCAAAAGCATTTTATTAATATAGAATTGCTGAGTGCTTAAAAAAGACATAAATTTTTCCGAAAGATTGGGTAGAATATATAAAAGTTTTATACATAAAACTTGTTTGCTATGTAAGATAAAAAATTTTCCAATAAAACATGAAGAAATGCAAGTTCATATAACTAAATTAAATGTTATGGCTACACATCTATAGTACAAACTCTGAAGAGGTGTTATATCAAAACAAGATACAATAATGTAACTTTGAAATGAAGTCGTATACTTCCGACTTTTAAAAAGGGTTCGTAGTAATGCATATCTGTTCCATCAGTAAGTCTAATGGATTAAAAAATTTTTATGTTATACAGGTGGTTATTAAAGCAATGAAAATTCTTGCGAGAATAAAAATGACATTTAACAACGTATTTCGTAATCTTTAAAATAGAATCCCAGACAACAGTTTTTTTAATATAAAAAGTATGCAGCGTGATAGAACAAGAGAAATACATTTAGTGAAATTAAATAAGACTTGGATTTTTATCAAGAGTCTAAAATGTCAGATCTTATTGACTGAAAAGGGTCAAATTATTAATTAAGAAGTCCGATTACATGGAACAACTGCGACCAAAATATCCCAGATTTTAATGTTGATGGTAATACAATTTCTAGTCATGGCAAATAACATTGAAAGTCAAGCACAGTGAAGCAAAATACTTAACGCAGTGAGACACTGTACTGTACCTATTGGTTATCAGGTTGGTGCCCTTCTACCACTTATATATATTTAAAGAAAACTATCTCTAAAAGAGGTCATAACATGCACCCTTTAAGTACATGCCTGAAAATTAAAAATACAGTATTTTTTGTACAACAAGATATCTATCAAAAATAATCTAAAACTATATCATGCATTAATACGTAACTGAAACTTTTAAGAATATAATGCTGGGTTATAAGGCTTATACGTACAGAAAATATGAAACAAGTAGAATGCTAATTACAACTTAAGTGACTATCGTTGATTGTATGTACCACTTATATAAAAGCAGGATTAGGAAGATGAGAAAATAAATGTTCTATATGATTATAGTACATAATATTGAAATTGTTGGCTGTACATATTGAATGAGATTCTAATGTGTAGTCCGAGTCCAATGGGCTTGATGTTTCCAAATCTGCCGCAGGCTGTCGCTTCTGTAGACAAACATCCAATCCGTAAACAGTAAGAAGTTTCCCAAATGTCTATAATTTTTTTTCCGAAAAGAGCTTGAAAGGCAAAATTGTAGAAAAGTGATGAGTGGCAATTAACATATTTCTTTAAATGTGCTGATTCGTGCGGGAGCCACTGAGCAGATAGTGGTTAAATGTTCCTTCTATACCACACGCGCTAAGGTTTGCCTTGGATTTTTTAATTCTATTGAAGTATATAGAAAGAAGGATCGTGTTTATTTGTC